>NW_017547207.1:695961-707723 GCF_001854935.1 Bemisia tabaci | reverse complement strand
TCCGGAAAGTCCGGATATAGTACTGATTTTTAAGGGCGGTCCGGAAGTACTGAAAAAATGCGGAAATTCCGCAAAAAGTTCCGGAATTTTTTTCATTTTTTGTCCTTTTTGGTCGCAACTTGAACGAGAAATTGAAATTTTTTGAATTTCGTCAATTAGAGGCACTGAAACAGTACTGAATTTTTCTGTTGAGGAGATACTGAATTTCTTGGGAATGTACTGAAAAAGTACTGGAGTAATAGTTAAAGATACATCGGGAGTATGGTGTAACCTAATTGGTTCAAACGGATGGTTCTTATAGATACTCATTACTTATAGTTCTTATAGACCAAAAAGTAGAGGCATTGGGTCACCAAATAGCGGGCTGATTATTGGAATTGATAGACAGAGCGATAGACAAATAAGACATAGGAAGTATGGAGCGATCTTATTGATTGAAATGTATGGCTCTTATAGACCAACAAGTGGAGGCAATGGGTCTAGTGACCCATGCGGGCTGATTATTATTGAAATTAATGTACAAAGCTTTACACAAAAATACGAAGGGAGCATGGAGCATCCTATTGGTTGAAACGGATGGTTCTCATAGAAAAGTGGAGGCAATGGGTCATTATACATTAAACTGATCATTGAATTCATAGACAAAGCAATAGATAAAGATTTATGAGGAGTATAGAGCGATCCTATTTGTTGAAATGGGTGGGTCTTCTAGACCAAAAAGTGGAGGAAAAGTTTCAATAAGCTGTGGGCTGATTATTAAAATTGATAGACAAAGAAGACTTAGGGAGTACGGAGCTATCCGCGATCCTATTGGTTGAAACGGATGGATCTCATTGACCAAACAGTGGATGCATTAGACAGCGGATTGATTATTGAAATCGATAGACAAAACTTAATTTGGTTAATTTTTTGGATACATGACTGTGATCACACATAATATATGATTGTGTCACAGTTGGAATTTTGACCAATCAGAATCGAGTATCTAATTTTCAACCAGATCCGGAAGTAAACGAACCAAATCCCGTAAGAGGTATAAAAAAAGTGCGCCAATCGGCTAATGCAACTCAACTTAAGCTACGATGTAAAATATCATACAAATTATAACCGAAATATACAAAAATATTTGCACTTATTTACACTCTACTTCATCACTATTACCTCACCGCGGTTGTTATTGCTTAGAGGTTTCGCTTTTTGGTCCTAAGGACAGAATATGACAAGGACTCGCAATTACAGATAATCACTTTACACTTGGCGACAGTTTTTCCGAGTGAAGATTCAAGGTTTAAGCACTCGACGCGACGTTAGCGTCTGTTAGCGAAGTTATTACGTTTGACTCACTGCTCGCCCCCATACTCCCACTCTCATGAAAGTGTATTCAAAGATCCGCCGCCGCTCAGTGGATAGAGCTGATAGAAGAAGTTGGACATGAAATCTTTGACTAAAACTGTAAATTTTGATGTCTATTCCACCCCAGATTCAATTTCAAGGGGTGTTCCTCGAAGATAGTCCCACGAAAAACCCAATGGAACCGCACTCTTAAACTTTTTTGCCTCATAGTTTCGCAAATATAAGCTTGCAAAGTTTTCAGATGTTGTCCGAATCCCTCTATTGATTCGGTCTAGTTTGCGTCACCGCGTTTCAAGTAAGTTCAAAGCTGCGCCGTCGCACAGTGGATCGAGCTTGAAAAAGAAGTCAGAAATGAAATTTTTGGCTAAAATTTCACATTTTGATGCTTATTTCCCCTCAGATTCAATTTCAATGGGTGTTTCTGAAAGATAATTCCCCGAAAACCCAATGGAACCTCTCTTAAACTTTTTTGCCTTGTATTTTCGGAAATGTACCCGGAAAAAATAAAACCGCGCTATTTTTCTCTGTGAGCTTTGAAAGCTTTCAAAGTTTTCAGATTTTGTCCGATTCCTCCTATTGGTTCGGACCAGTGTGCGTCGCGTCGTCGCGTCTCCTTATCCGCACCTCAGTTTCAGGTGGAGCGGCCCTTTGGCTGCGGCAGCGGGACCTCGGATGAAATATGAAGCGCCAGACAGGTGCTACCGCTCCAGCCCGATAACAATGCGCACAATGCCGAGTATTAAGCCGGCGACGAATGGAACGATAAATAAATCAAACCGAGTGCGGAAAGATTCGAAAGCCCGTCCGGAGATAAATAAAGTAATGATGATTGAGCAAAAGTGCGACTTTATTGGGCAAGGATGAATGAATATATCGTCACCTTCCAGCCCAAGTATCATGAGCGCCATGCGCGCGACGTTTCAAAATTTCCGCCGTCATTTTATTTTTTTACGGACAAATTGTTAAAATGATCAAAATAGGGATTGTGGTAAAGTACATTTTATTAATCATTTACTTACATAGAAAGGTAATGGGTACAGCTAAATGTATAGTAATGTAGAAATGTATAGTACGCACGATTCCTATTTTGATTAATTTAATACACAGTACTAATCAACCAAGAATGTTTGAATGTTGGAGAAACATTGTAGGTTGACAAATATTCATAACTTTTCTCAAAAATAAACATTTAACGAGGGAAATTTGGCAACTCTCGAATGTTCGCACGGCGTTTTTCCTTAGCACGGCAGTACTACACACACATACCTACACTACTCGCATACATCGCCGGAATCGGCGATCACCACGGGAATTTTTTTTAACATTTATTTTCTCCACTTAAAGATTGCTCCAAGTTCTCAAGTTAGCAATTCTGAGAGTTTATGCGGTCTCTAGCTCAAACTCGGAAGTTTACAAAACAAAGGCAGGTAGGCTTATAAAGGGGTCTTACAAAGCGGCTCAATCTCCGAAAGTTCGGATTCCGGCTCTCAAGGAAGGGGAAAACTTTTTCAGATTCAATTTAGTCTCGTAAAGAACACAATTTTGATGGAAAAATATAACGATTCAGGCGGGCTTTTTTGTTTGTTTTTACGTAGGTTGTGTAAAAGAAGTTGGCGCATTATAATACAGCGTCGTGGCACCAAAAGCTTCAGAAAACGCCTCGTTTGAACTGTCTGAAAAAACGTAATAATATTTAGAGAAAGAACTTGATCTCTATGATTTGATTTCCAAATATAATAGACTCGATCCATAGAGATGTATCAAAGGGATAGCTGATGTTTTCACAATACCACCACCACCATTGTTAACTTTACCATCTGCATTAATGCTACCACTACCATCATCACTGTATCATCAGCACCGCTTTTGCCACTGACATCATTGCTAATAAAATTTCATGTTTTAACGATTGAAATACATTTTGCAATTTGGACCTACAATTTCTGGTTCAGTTTAGGAACAACATATGCGCCATTAGTTTCCCCATGTACATAAATGATTTACGAATGAACCAGAAATTGTTGCTCCTAATTGCAAAATGAAGTCTAAACAAAATTGAAACTATTCATTAAGCATCGCTAAATTATCTGTCCCAGCACATTTACTACTGATTGCCTAAGCAATTATTGACCTTCCTCTCTCCTTGACACCTTTTGTATATTTCGACGGCCCCATAGAGCCATCGAGAATATGTTTTTCACACATCGATAGCCAAGGTGCAAAACCACGTAACTTCGTTTACGACGTCGCCGACTTCCTGTCATACTTAAGTTTTTCATTTGAAAACTAGTCGACTTAAATTATTGAAAACTCCCTTGGTTTTTCTCCTCTATTAGAAAAATATTCCGTAGAATTGTCAAGATATAGATCGTATTTGATGGTGGTTCGCTGTATCGTTTGGTGCAAAACAACAAAACATAACCCCAACACAAATATCTGGATTAAAGTTAGAATTGCTGAAAAAGAGAAAGTACCTATCAATTTTACTCTTAATTGCCATGTGGTACTTATAAGAATCAATGGCTAGCCGTGAATGATCGATCATCGATATTTTCCCATTTTAAGCTATGGTAAATAATCGATATTAAGGTGTTCGTTGCGAACACCCTGTTATCGATCCTTTTCCATAGGTTTAAATGGCAGATCAATCTATGTATCGCAAAACACGCCACGCCACTGATAAGAATAAAAAATCTGTCACAAAATGCTCGTTCCCACACATTACTCAACTGACTTTAGAGGCCATGTCTACATGTTGAACCAATCGATATTGATACAATCTCACTTGCTCGATGTATCGAATACGAGCTATACAGTTGACTTGTTCCTTTTCGAAAAAAATGAAGGAGCAGAGATTTTGAAACAATGCAGAGGAGATACGCGGTTCCGCACTTCGGCCATTAACATGCATGCATGCATGCACTTTAACTTCTGGGAAACGCGCGAGAGAAGAGTCATCTCGCCCCATTTTACATTTGTTCAAGGTTGTTTGTACTCCGTCCGAGCTCTTCGCTCGCACGAATTCCCGATCCTTTTTTCAATTTGCCGAGCGGTTTTTTCCCCACCGCGACGATCGTCCTTATCTCGTCCGGTCAGGAACTCGACGAGGAGAAAGGGCTGCACCGCTTTACAGGACCGAGAAATTTTAATTGGAAAAACGCAAACAAACAATAACAGCGAACGCAGTGGTCACGGCGCCGTTTCGCGGAACGGGGGCGGACACCGCGCCGCACTGTGGATCGAGTCAATAGGAGAGGTCGGACATGATTTAAAAACTTTAAAAGCGTACATCTCCGGTAATATGAAATGTTGGTGTTCTAAAAGTAGTTTTATTGGTTTTCTCTCAAAATTTTCTACGAGAAGCACCCATAAAAATTAAAATTGGGACAAAATAAACGTAAAATTTTTCAACTTTTATGAAAAATTTCATGTCCGATTTCTCCCAAAGACCCGTTCCACTGTGCGCCGGCCGAGCTCGGCGGGGGAACAGGACAGATGGACAGAATTTCCGTTTTCTAATTCGGAGAGAATGCACTTTTAACCGCTCGTATCTTTATTAAAATCTGGGTCGTGCAACTGGAATGGCCGTCGGGCGATGAGACACTCATCGTTGCCGCGCAGTGTGTAGCGCGTCGGTGCGTTGGTTCCCGGAAGAACGCCGTATGAACATTCGTGAGTTGCCAAATTTCCTCCGATGATAAGTGTTTGTTTTTTAAATTTTCAAAATATTTTCAGTTAAATTGCGAACAAAATGGAGATGTTGCATGTGTGAGAGAATTGCGATTTGACTACTGATTCTTATGTAAAAGTTCGAGAGAAACACGATGGTGCCACTGGTTTTCTCTGGAATCAACTCCCAAGCTCAAAAAAAGCTCTCAAGTTAAGGCCAAAATGGAGGGGATATCCCATGCTATCCGGAGAGTCCACCTCTACATCAAGACAAACTCTTCATGCAAAGATAGGGAGCAAATACATTGACAGGGCTGCCACTTTATTTGGGGACTTCACAACTGAAAACACGGCAACCCTGCTAATATATTTGCTCTCTATCTTCGCATGGAGAGTTTGTCTTGACGTAGACGTGGACTCTTAGGATAGCGTCGGATATTCCCTCCATTTTGGACTCAACTTAAGAGCTTTTTCTGAGCTTGGGAGTTGATTTCAGAGAAAACCAGCGGTACCTTCGTGTTTATTGCGAACTTCTGCATAAGAATCGACTGTCAAATTGCAAATTCTTCACAAATGCAACATGCAACATCTCCATTAAATTGCGAACAAAATTGACTGAAAAATTTGTAGAAAAGTATTCATAATTTTCCGATGTCTATAATATATGGAGTGCTTTTGATGCTGTATTTCCTTATTTTATCCAGATGCCCTTTACGTACCTACCTAGACTGACGTGTTAAGGAAAGACGCCGCATGAACATTAAAGAGTTGCCAAAATTCCTTTGATAAAACAGAAGCTATTTTTCAAGAGAGTTTTTCATGTTTTTTCTCGGAATTTCCAGATATATTCAATTAAATTGCGAACAAAATAGTTGGAATTTTTTTTTTTATAAAAGTATTCACAATTTTCCGAGTAAATTATTTTTTCATCGATGGAAATATAGCAAAGTCTGAAGGCTTATACGGCATTCTTCCTTAGCGCGGCATTAGAGGTATCTGTTATTGGTAGTCTCAAAAAAAAAAAAAAAAAAATTTGAAAAAGAAACCATTATCCGAGCAGGCAATTTGAAACACTGGTTTCAAACTTCGTTTTCCTCACCCATCATCACTTGTCCCCCTCACGAAGGAACGTAACTCTATTCCAAAGCTGCAAAATTTATACCCAATTATTCAATTTTTTCACAAGAAATATTATTCAATTTTTTTTTTTCTGTTACAGGTAAGCAGTTTCTATTGGAAAAAGACAAGTGCTCTTGAGATTGCCCTTCATGTATTAAGTATGTGAGTAAAACTTGTTTTGCATTTCGCACCTTATTTGGAGCCCTAGAGCGAACTCGGTGTTTCAATGGTAGCTCGCCCTCAGCGAGGACGAACTATCTTGTAAAGCATCGTGTCCCGGGTATTAGCGGATCCACCAAATTGGCAGCATGGTTTTTTCCCCATTTAAATTTATGGATGTGTATCGATTCCTGAAGCGGCCAGGTCTCCGACAAGAATCGATTATTTAACAAGGGTTTAAATGGAGGAAATCCGGTGTTGCCATATTGCTGGATCCGCCTCTGGTCCTGGGAAAATCCGGGGCTGAATAGTGAAAATGTAGGAAAAATCAGAGACTTTGTTGCGGAATCCAGTTCTGGACATCTTGAATGACTTTTATGAATCTTCAAATCATCATAATAATGGAACATCTTTTATTGGACAGACAATTTAAATATTATGAACGCTTTTGGAAGTAAACATTTGAATGTGGGTTAAAGAATCGGCTCAAAGATGAACAAAATTCGATGTTCAAATCTAAAACTCCGAGAGTATATAGTTTCGCTAGAAAATCCCGAAGGAGTGCAAGAGAAACTTCGATTTCTCATTAGGGATTGTGCCCCTGAAAATCAGGGAAAAATCAAGGAGTGAGCATGTGTTAGAATTCTAGACACCATGCTGTTAAAGCGATCTCTGACAACCCTCAATTCGCTGGTATACACAAGCTCCATAATCTTTGCAATCGGTGAAAATGTTATCTCTCCTTCGGTTTTTCACATTGTGGAGGCCTGAAACTTGCCCAATCGTGGGCATCTCGTCGTTTTCGGCCAAAGTATCACAAGCGCCACGCGACGTGTCAAAATCTCCTCTGCCATTTTATTTTTTCACAGAGAAATTGTTCAACGAAGCCGTCCGAAAATTTCCCTGAATTTTCTCGACGCTGCCGATAAAATTCAGCGAAATCTTTAAACAGATTCAACCAACAATTTCTCTGTAATAAAATAAAATGACGGCGGAAATTTTGAAACGTCACATGGCCCTTCTGATACTTTGGCTGGAATGTGACGATTTCGTTTCGTGATAGAATTCAGTGACATTTTCGAACAGACTCAATCGACATTTTCTCTGTAGAAAAATAAATTGGAAGCGGAAATTTCGAGACGTCGTATGGCCTTGCGATACTCGGGCCGGAAGGTGACAATTTCATTTCGGGATGAAATTCAGTTAAATTTTCAAACAGATTCAACCAACAATTTTTCTGTAAAAAATAAAATTCTGAAACGTCGTGTGACGCCTGTGATACTTTGACCTGAGACCTTCCCGATCATGGGCATTTCGTCACCTTCCGGCCACAGTTTCACGAGTGCCATGCGACATTTCACAATTTCCGCCGCCATTTTATTCTTTCACAAAGAAATTGTTGCTTTGAATACCGTTAGAGGCCTACACAAGTTAAAGTTCCTGAAAAACACAAAGACAATTTTGGTAAAACCACACTCACTTGCGTAAAAAATTGTTGAGTCGCGGCTGATGGTGGGAGGCAAGGTCCCGAAACGCGTCCCGTTATTTTAATAACAATTTTTTACGCAAGTGAGTGTGGTTTTACCAAAATTGACCTTGTGTTTTGAAGGGAAGAAATTGTTGGTTGAATCTTTTTGAAAATTCTTTGAATTTTATCGACAACACCAAGTAAATTCAGTAAAATTTTCGGACAGCTTCGTTGAGCAGATTCTCTGTAAAAAAATCAACTGGCGGCGGAAATTTTAAAACGTCGCATGGCGCTTCTAACACTTTGGCCGGAAGGTGAGGATTTCGTTTGGGCAACGGCGATGCGGCGAGGCCGGAAGGAGGGTAATTAGGCGGCGCGGCTTTGCGGAATTGCGCCGTGCCCGCTTTTAATGAAATAAATAAATTGCGGCTCCAAAGAAGCGTCCCCGCTCGGGTCCCTCGACCGATCTTCGGGCGCGGACTGCGGTCGCTCCCAGCTCTTCACACCCTCCCCGTCCCCAGGGCCGGCCATTGGCGTTGGGTTTGGCCCTGGGATTCGAACTCCCGGGCGATGACGTGCGGCCTGCAACGGCAACAAGTGCGTCGCAATGTGTGTCCTATTCCCTGTACTGCCGTGCTAAGGAAGAACGCCATATGAGCCTCCAGGCGTTGCCCAATTTCCTCTGATAAAATACGAATTTATTGGGGAAATTGTGAATATTTTTCTTCCAATTTTTCAGACTATTTTGTTCGCAATTTAATCTAGAATATCTGAAAATTTCAAGGAAAAATATTCATTAATTTCGTCAAAATTACATGCTTTATCCGGGGAAATATGGCAACTCTCGAATGTTCATACGGCGTTCTTCCTTAGCACGGCAGTGTAGTAGGGTTGTCGTGTGTGCCCATAGACTACCGTGCTAAGGAAAAATGCAGTATGAGCCTTCAGCTATCGCCACATTTTCGCCAATAAAAACCGAATTTACTCGGAAAATTGTGAATAATTTTTTCAAGTTTTCAGAAAATTTTGTACGCAATTTAATCTAAAATGCCTGAGAGTTTCGAGGAAAAATGCGCAAAATTGTCTTCAAAAATACATGTTTTATCCGGGGAAAATGGGCAACTCTCGAATGCTCAGCGTTTTTCCTTAACACAGCAGAATAGAGTACATCGAGCTGTAATAGGAATGGTGGAGCTGGTGCCGCCTCTAAGTATTTTTAAGGCGCCGAATTCTATGACTCCTGTACGACGCCGGGACTGTATAGGACCGGAATTTTGGGAACCAACGCCTCTAGAAAATGTGGATTTTTTTTATGAACACTCGTTGAGTTTTGAAATACAAAACAGAGTGTCTAACATCAGGAAAAACCGGAAAATATCAGGAATTTTGGTCGATCAGGAAAAATTCAGGAAAATATCAGGAAAATCGGAAAAATCGGACGTTTTATCAGGAATTTTTCTTACGCGAATCTCCTCAACGGAGAAAGTCATACTGCTTTTTGCCTACCGTGCCAGAAGTCGAGAAAAATCAGGAAAATACCAGGAATCCTCAAAATGAACAAATCAGGAATTTTTTATAAAATATCAGGAAAAATCAGGATTTTTCATAATTAAAAAATACTAGACACCCTGCAAAAGTTGTGATCTGTATGATCAGTATTCGATTTGATTTATCTTAAATGTATTATGGTTACATTTTACTTAGAAGTTGATTTCCTAACTTCTCGTTGTGTAGAATGCTATTTACGTCAAATTCTCAGGGAGGACACATAATGTTGTAATTTAATTCCTACCTCCTTTAGTGACCCATCATTTCACGTTGCAAGATAGACGTTGCGGTGGCAAGAGCGTTATCAATACTGAGGGGTCTCACCCCTTGAGCCTGGCAACTACGTAGCTCGCCTTCCTCTTAAAAATCTTGAGCCATTTCCACATGCATGAAGGTTCCATAAATAACCTGCGGGCCACTGAATATTGGTAGAAATGATGATCGATGATTCATGCGCTGGCCGCCAAACGAGAAGCTTACGAGATTCTCCCAGTGGATCAAAGATAAATGAGCTGATACATATGCACTTCTACCGTATGGGTACGCATATTGAAGCAGATATTGATGGTATTACCAGGGCTCACATCTCTTTCGTCCTGTGAAAGATATAAATTGATATATCGATAAGGGAAACAGTCATACCTACAACCTACATTCAGAATTTTGAAAAAAGACGTATCTAATTATACAGCACTACAACATATCGACGGCTAAAGTTCAAAACCACGTATCTTTATTGCGGTTGTTTAAAATCCTAGTTTATTTCTTTGAAGAGACTAAATTCTAGAAAACTTCCGTGATTTTTCTTCCCTATCGGAAGAAAACTTTGTGAAAACTTCAAGGAATGATATTGATGTGTCTCTAAAAAAAAAAAAAATAAATAAATAAAATGGAGCAGAGCATTTCAGACACCAGAAACGAGATACATGGTTTGGTAGTTTCACTGTTCATATACCTATTTAAATGTTTAAAACAGATGTGAAAAGAGCCTTTTTTAGCAGGACCGCTCGGTAGTAAGATGCCCCCAATCTCAAAGAATAGTATTCCGCTGAAAAGTCAATTTCTGATTTGACCGTTACGCCCTTCTTCAAATAACCTATTCAATTTCTCAATAAACACAATTTAATTGTACCAGTCACGCCTGCAAAAATGTAGAAGCAACCCCGTCCTATCCATTAAAAGCCGCGCAAAAGGCTATTCTAATTTCAATTTTCCATTTGCTGCTGGACCTTTTGTCTGAACTTACTCCGAACTCAGCCGCCTAGTGACTAAATGTACTCAAAATCCTTCCGCTGAACGGAGAGGTTACTTTCCAAAAGGCCCAAAAAGGTCTCTAAAATATAGTGGCCCTTAATTAAATGCGTAAACAGGGCAACCATGCGCGGTTCATTTATTGGTGTTGGCGTCGGATGCATCAGGCATGTTCGCTATTAAATAGTGGCCCCCAGCTTAATTTTAAGCGAGTTTTTCAATTAATTTTGGGGAGCAGAAGTGGAAAGGTTTTTGAAAGCAGTACCCCGCCATGCAGATGGTGTTGCGGCCCAAATCCTACGACCAAATTTCAAGTTGAATGAGCAGATGGCATGCCATGATTTCGCGCCGGTAATATTATTTTGTTCATCGTCGTAATCCACACCAAGGTACGTAACTCCATTCTAATGTTGCAAAATTGACTCGAACGATTCAATTTTTTTTTTTACAAAAGTGTAATTGTGCTTGTCTGTCTTGTTTTTCTCACATTCGCAATTTTGGCGCTTACGTGATCTGGAAAATAATCGGTTCAATGGAGATGTTGCATGTGTGAGAGATTTGCGCTTTGACCATTGATTCTTATGTAAAAGTTCGCGAGAAACACGATGGTCCCACTGGTTTCTTCTGAAATCAACTCCCAAGCTCAAAAAAAGAACTCAAGTTGAGGCCAAAATGGAGGGGATATCCCACGCTATCCTGAGAGTCCACGTCTACATCAAGAAAAACTCTCCATGCAAAGATAGGGAGCAAATACATCAGCAGGGTTGCTGTGTTTTGAGCTTTGGAGTCCCCAATTATAGTGGCAGCCCTGTCAATGTATTTGCTCCCTATCTTTGCATGGAGAGTTTGTCTTGATGTGGAGGTGGACTCTCAAGATAGCGCCGGATATCCCCTCCATTTTGGCCTCAAGTTGAGAGCTTTTTTTTGAGCTTGGGAGTTGATTTAAGAGAAAACCAGTGGCACCATCGTGTTTCTCGCAAACTTTTACATGAGAATCAACAGTCAAATCGCGAATTCCTCACTCATGTAACATCTCCATTATACCCGACCTATTCAAGCTCTTTCGTGATACATACTATCTTCCTCTTCTCCAAATGAAAAAAAAACGCAGTCCTTACTGTAATGAACCGTTCGATGGCTTGGGAAAGTTCAGAATCCGTCTGAATCGGCATTTTCCCTCTCTCGGAAGAGAGTT
>NW_017547207.1:666297-695817 GCF_001854935.1 Bemisia tabaci | reverse complement strand
GGGGGGGGGGGGGGTGAGCAGATGTTCCGGGTTCCCGCGACCCGGGTCGCTGGGCGGTGGGAGTTTCGGTTTGCACGCCGAAAACCGGAGCGACGAAATAAATAAACAGTTCTGATCGTATTTTGACCTCTTCCCCCTCCCGCGCAATGGACCACTAGACAAGGTACGAATTTAAGCATTCTGATACATGTTTCTTAACAAGATTTTTACGTAGAACACGATTCGCGCAACGAAAATTACTGAACTGACTTCCAGAAAAACAATCTGATGAGATTCGTTGTAAAAAATAATGTTAAAAAAAAGTGATTCCGGAACGTTGGAATACATTTTGTCTTTGCTGTGATTGAATAAGTCCGAATTTTATTATCCTGATCGGTCACAAAGCTCGGCAACTGATTGGAATAGAGTCAGGTTGGGTTAAGTTAGGTCACGCAACTAAACCAACTTCACGGATATGCTGAACGTATCACTCAATTTGAAGGCGCTCCAATCTTCAACGTGCACACACTTCACAAGTTTATAATCGTTTCAATGGACCACTAGACGAGATACGAATTTAAGCATTCTGATACAAGTTCCCAAACCAGAATTTCACGTAAAACACGATTCACGCAACGAAAACTATTGAAATCAACTCCTAACGAAGATATTAGCGTTTTTATTCCACATTGGTTACGAGGATTTTGAACTGCCCGCTCACTAGAAACTCAAAGCTCTACGTGAGTCAAATTGCGTAGTACAACGGTTTCAGCAAGCTTCTCAATTGAGCAATGTACATTTTCCACAATGTGTTGTTCAAACTATAAGTAATTCGCTATAGCTGAGCCAAAGCGTCGATATTGGGGTTGCTAGATTTTTCTATCGCAGAGACTGTCATGATGACGTTTAGCTTGCGATGTGAATCACGTAGAGCATTGAGTTTTCATAAGCGGGTAATTTAAATTCACGCAGCAAGAATCATTAAATTCATTAAGGAGTTGATTTCGGTAATTTTCGTCGTGCGCGTCGTATTCTACGTGAAATTTCAGTTAAGAAACATGTATCAGAATGCACAGGAAAGAGAAAAATATTAGGAGATCGGTTTTTTTCTTAACACAATCTCCTACAAGACATTAATTATTTTAAATATAAAACCCCCCTCCCCCCTCCTTCCAGCCCCTCCCCCTTCGTCCCTATATCCCCCTCTCAAACCGGCTAACCGGGGAACAAATGGCCCCCAAAATAGGTTTTTGTCAAATATCTCGAAAATTGCGCAGAAAAGAGAAAAATATTAGGAGATCGATTTCTTTCTTAACACAATCTCTTACAAGGATGACATGAATTTGTTTTAAAATAGAGAAAACCCCTCCCCCACTCCCCTCATCCTCTTCCCTCCCTCTCTCAAACCGGCTTGCTCCCAATTTTTGCTTTGAAATTTCAAATCGTGCCTGGGCTACTGCTCGGAAGACGCGCATCTCACGTAATTTTTGCCCGGGGAGTATTAACATAGTTATAATGGCCCGCTCCCCGAGACAACATCGGAGGAAACTTTTGATGAAAATTCCGGGCCGCGTTATCGTTACGTGTGAGGCACGGACGGAGCTACGTCTGGGAGCTCTCTCTCTGTGAGTGGCTCCTACTTCATAACTTATTTACGAGCGCAAAGAAAAAGACATAAAAATGAAGCGGTGAACTCATCGGATAGGAAGTGTTGTCATTTTCTTCCGCCGCACAGTGAAACGAGCCAATGGGAGAAGTTGGACAAAATTTGGAAACTTTAAAAGCTTATAATGGAGACTTTGCATGCAAATTTTATATCGCTTCATCTAAAAGTGCGTAAAGAGGTGATTTCACAGTATACGCACTTACGAACGAAGAACAACTTAATCAGCCAAAAACACGTAATAAAATAATAACCTCATTGGGAGAAAGGTTGCCAAAGGGGTACAAATCAAAAGGGAAACCCGGAACGTTCCAAAATAGTCAGAATTAAGAATTTGCATGCAAAGTTTTTATTGCTTCATCTAAAAGTGCGTAAAGAGCTGATTTCACAGTACACGCACTTGCGAACGAAGAACAACTTAATCAGCCAAAAACACATATTAAAATAAAAACTTAATTGGGGGAAGGCCTGCAAAAGGGGAACAAATCAAAAGGGAAACCCGTAACGTTTCAAAATAGTCACAATGGAGAATTTGCATGCAAAGTTATTGTTTCAACTCGAAGTGCTTAAACAGCTGATTTCACAGTATATTTTATAATAACAAGGTTAATATCTTCGTTAGGAGTTAGTTTCAGTAATTTTCGTTGCGCGAATCGTGTTCTACGTGAAATTCTGGTTAAGAAACATGCATCAGAATCCTTGCATTCGAGCCTTGTCTAGTGGTCTAATTGCTTCATCTGAAAGTGCTTAAAGAGGTGATTTCACAGTATTTTTTACAATATATTTCTGAAGTGGGAACTTGTATGAAAATAGATTTAAAAGTGAGAAAATGCACCGCCTAGTGACGTCATTTGGCGGCATTCCCCATTTAAACACACGTATTTTAGCAGATTAGATCATTTTGTCATATCTTCTCTAATGAGTGTTCAATTCATGAACCCTGGGTATCCTCGTGTTCAGTTCACTCAGCAGTTTCAACCTTAACACAAACTTCATCAAATTTCAGGCACCTGCAAATTCTCTATTCCGTTCGTAGTAAACTTTGCGGTCTTAAAAGTGGTTCCATCGGTTTCCTCGTGAAATTATCTTCTAGAAACACCTTAAAATTTAAAATGCGACGAATTATATATCAAAATTTGCAGTTTTAGTAAAAAACAAATTTATGTCCGACTTCTCTCTTTGACGCGTTCCACCGTGCGCCGTGAAGACTCGCCCAAGGAAGCGGAAATATCCTCATTCCTCCACTTCAGCACTTGTTCTTTTTTGCCGAGTTCCGAAATTGATGCGTCGTTTGTCTCCCGCTAAATAAATCATCGACTGTAACACAACACATTGTCGCCATGATTACCGCAATAAGTATGAGTCCCACACGTCTTCATTCTCAATACCCTAAATTTATTTTCAGCTGTGAAAGACCTCCCGTATACTTATCCTTACGTGAATGCGAACGACGGGTTGGATAGGATTAGAATGTAAGCCATGTAACTTACTTTGCGAGGAATAAATGCGTATCTATGAAAAGGAATCGTATCTTGTGGGGGAATATTTCCCCCAACTTTTTGGAAATGCATGGAAAAAGGAATTCTTTTCATCTCCATATCCCCTCTAATAATCGAGGGGCTTGGAGGACCACGCGCATCAGTGCAGATTTTGCTATTTTGATAAATGCATGTTTGAAGTTTTGAAATTACATGAATCCTCATGGCGGAAAAAAAGTTCAAACTGACTGCTTGATGCTCAATAATTGGAATTTTTTTTCGCAGAATACGTATTCAGACTAGTTTTAGTTAGAATCATCAATATCTCAATTTTTCCAAAAACTGCGCCTTGTCCTCCAATTCCCTCAATTGGACTAAATTTTGCTTCGAGGAACTACAATTTCTTGCTCGGTTCAGAAAAAAACGTTTATACTATTATTTTTCCTTTGCACATAAATATCTTCATACAATTCCCTATTATCAAGTAGTCTCAGATGCAGCAATAATATTTTCTCGTGCAAATTCTTCATTCATTTTAACGACGATCAAAATGGTTAGCGTGCTCCATTTACGTTTTTGATGACAAAGCAAGTCCCGCAGTGTTTTTATTTTCAACATGTGTCGTTAATAATTTCCTCCAATAACTGGACTAAATTTTGCTTTTAGGAAATACATATTCAGACTAGTTTTACTTAGAATCATCAATATCTCAATTTTTCCAAAAACTGCGCTTTGTCCTCCAATTGGACTAACTTTTGCTTCTAGGAACTACAATTTCTTGCTCGGTTTAGAAACATTGTTTATACCATTATTATCCCTATGCACATAAATATCATCACATAATACCGTATCATCAAGCAGTCTCAGATAACCTCTTGGAAGACAGGCATATGTGGCGTTTGGGTGTCATAGAACGCGAGAGTGCGTTGTAAAGCGACTTTATACATATAAAAACAGTCTCAGATGCAGTAATAATGTTTCTTTCCCAAATTTCTCATTAATTTCAACAACTACCGACATGGTTAGCGCCGTGCTCTACTTGCAATTTTGATGACAAAGCAAGTCCCGCGGTGCTTTAACCTCAACATGTGTCGTTGGTCATTCCAAGAATCGGACTGCCGATCCAGCGGATATTTCTACCGTGCTGAGGAAGAACGCCGTATAAACCTTCAGGCGTTGCCAAATTGCCTTCGATATAATATGAATTTCCAAGGAAACTGTTGGTTGTTTTTCTTCCAATTTCTCAGAGCATTCTACTAGCAATTTGATTGCGAGGATTTGAAAATTTTAAGGAAAAATATTCATAACTTTCCTCACAAATTCGTCACCTTCCGGCCAAAGTATCACAAGCGCCATGCGACGTTTCAAAATTTCCGCCGCGATTTTATTTTTTTACAGAGAAATTTTTGGTTCAATCTATTTGAAAATTTCACTGAATCTTATCGGCAGTGCAAAGAAAATTCAGTGAAATTTTCGGACAGCTTCGTCGAACGATTTCTCTGTAAAAAAATAAAATGACGGTGGAAATTTTAAAACGTCGCATGGCGCTTGTGATACTTTGACCGTAAGGTGACGAATTAATGTTTATAAGGTGAAATTTGGCAACTTCTGATGGCTCATACGGCGTTTTTCCTTAGGACGGCAGATTTCTGCACGACAGCCCCGATTTTTGTTCCGAGCGGTCCGCCGGCCCCCGGCTCGAGTTTCGCACTCTCAACTTTCTTCTTCGCACTTCGTTACTTTCTCCGTGGGAGCGAGTATTAACGGCATTCCGCGGAAATCGTTAGCCGCGAGTCAGGGGCCGAGCGACGAACTCGCTCTATCAAGCCGACGGGTTTTTCGCGTCAACTTTCAGCTCACTGCGCTGAATTTTGAATTCCTCAAGCTTGGCTGGAGTTTTTATTGCTGCCGTGGAGCAAGGATCAGCGAGGATTTCACCTGAAAGACAGTTCTAATTTCCAGAACTCTCTTCTTCTCGCAAGTTCGCCGGTTAGATTTTTCGCGCGAATTTGAAACGCGATTTAATTTGAACTCCAGCTCTAAGAGAAATATTTAGCTTGGCGCTTTGGAATGGTTTTGCTGTAGGAATAAACGAATGCCATTCCAGGAGCCTCGCAGATATTATTGTCATACAATATTAACAATTCGTTGCTCTCCTCTCGAAAGAACGTAACTCCTTGTTGATACTGCCAAACTTCTCCTCGCAAGTTGCATTTTTAATAGAATAATTTTGGGCATTTCTATTTGGAAGTTTCACTGATTTTCCCTCCGATTTCATCTAAAATTAGACAAATTTTAGGAGAAAATTGTGCAGGTAAATACGTGTAGAACATTGAATAGTTCGAGTCAATTTTGCAACCTCTGAATAGAGACACACTTCCTCGTGCTGAGAACGACGAATGCAACAAGTCTTTAGAAAATACTGTCGCATTTCTGCGTCGAATGAGAAGTAAATCAATGCAAGTTGATGCAATATTATTATATTTTACATGTACCACGTACCCTATCTTTTGACCATGGAGACATTTTTTCGCGCAAATCCAGTATTGATTACTTTTTTGTACTGTGTAGACGTGTTATTGATTTTTTCACTTCCAAAATGTTAATTGAGTTCTGTTCGACCGATAATTTATATTTTTGCCTTATATTAATCGTTTTGTGTGATTATCATTTATTCCTCGCTCGATGGTATAAAATTCTCTTGATCAGGTTTGTTTACATGGGTCTTAAAACTGATGAACGAATCAGAGAGCGGCACAGAAATGGCAGTACTCTTCCAACGGGCTGATTGTTGTAATTGATGGCCAAGCCATGGATAAAGAGAACAAAAGGGGTATGGGGGGATCCTATTGGTGGAAACAGGTGGTTGCGATGATCCAAGGAGGTATAGGTAAAAGACTAAATAACGGCAACTCACGAGAGGTACCCTATAGTTAGTCCATCATTTTCTTCCTTACTCTATATGAACCACCCATTTTACCCGATAGGATCGCTCCATACTCCCTATGTCCTCTTTGTCTATCAATTTCAACAATCAGCCCGCTGCACTGGTACTCTACGAAGTCATTCGACCGTCGGACAAAAATCGGAAGTCCCCGAACGGGCACAGGAGTTCGAACGATGAGGTGCGATAAGGACTTAAATAATGAATTATTATCTATTATTGAAGCAGTTGTACTCACTGCACTCTCCCCCGTCCCTCCGAGTAAAATTGACCACCGAGTCGGATCCCGTGGGAAATCGAGATGCGCCGTCGAAGGGGGATGGAGTAGGGGGGAGGGGGGCGGGAGAAAAAACCACGAGCACACGAGGATGAGATTAGGACTACCGTTCCTTAGCTTAATGGTTAAATATTGATTTATCATCGTGCGAGGTGAGAAAGCTCCAAGCCGCACTGTGGATCGAGTCGATGGGAGAGGTCGGACCAATTTTGGAGAATTTAAAAACTTTTGACTCTGTTCATATACGAAACTTTGAGGTTTTTAAAGTGGTTCCATTGGTTTTCTCGTGAAATTTTCTTGAAGAAACACACTGAAAAAAAATTCTCGGCGTTTTTACCAAGGTCCGTTGGTACCTTTACCATCTCACTTTTACAAAGGCAGACTGGTAAGCTTACCTAAAAACCGGTATTTTTACTGTTTTTTTCAGGTAAGAATATCACTCTTATTGGTAATCAATTCCCGGTAACTTTGCCATTTGATCTCGGTAATTCTACCACAGTTGATAAAAAATATCGGTGTTTTTACCGGGGTCCAGTAAAATTACCGAGAAAGTCAATTATTTTACCGACATTTCTCGGTAAAATTACCAACTCCATAAATGGTAATTTTGATAAGAAAAAACTGGGATCAAATAGAACCCTGAATTCTTGGTATTTTTACCCCTTTCTTAGTAAATACACCGATATTTTTATTTAGTGAGAGGTCGGACAAAATTTGGAGAATTTAAAAACTTTTGACTCTGTTCATTCAAAACTTTGAGGTTTTTAAAGTGGTTCCATTGGTTTCCTCGTGAAATTTTCTTGGAGGAGCACCCCTCAAAATGTAAAATTCGATAAATTGAACATCAAAATTTGAATCTTCAGTTAAAAATTGCATGTCCGATATCTCTGATTAATTCGATTCACTGTGCGTCGGGCTGGCCGGCGAGGTATGCCCACTGCCCAGCTTGAATGGTCAGGCGGGAACCGAGAAATGACGTCGGAAATCGGACTTAAGGGCATATCTATGTTTCCAGGTGAGCCTTGGAAATCAAGGAGGGATATGGGAGATAGGGCTCAATGCGAAATGCAGTTGCGCTCTTACGTCCGAGGGGCACGCTCGAGTATCTCTCTTACATCATCAATCATGATTTGTTATGAAATGGGGTTGTGTTCGAGTCGTCCATAATGTGCGGTCGTGTAAGAACCCCGTAAGAGTATTTCGATGTTGCCGGATTCCCTCCTCGATGAAAGATATATTTCAGGAAAGTTTTAAAGATTTTTATGGGAATTTTCTGGGTTGTAAAGTTAGAGGACGCGTAAAATTCCTTGAAACATTTAATGGAAAAGTATAACAATCTACCACAGGATTTTTATTTTATCGGTGGAAATTTGGCAACGCCCAATTGCTTGTACAAAACTTTTTCATAGCACGGCATCATGCGAAAAAAACTCTCGTCCTTCTGGCTGTTTCGTCGTGTTCACTGCATCTTTGTCACTATTCATAAATACTATTCAAATAATTTAAATCAAATTGCGAATAAAATTGTTCGAGAATTTGATGAAAAATATTCACAATTTTCCAAGTAAATTCATTTTATCGAAGGAAACATGGCAACCTTTGAAGGCTCATACAACGTTTTTCCTAAGCACGGCAGCCAAAACTACATGTCTCCTAATACAAAATCTGAAGATATATGTGCTGTAGGGCGTGATACCACTATTCGACCTCCTGGGAGCTCATCGTGCCTATTCAATTCATTGAAGGCGTTTTTAATTTCCGTCGCTTCACGCTAAATTCCTATGAATGAACAATCGCGGTAACAAACAGTTTCTAATTGACAACTGTTTCTTCTCCAATGATTTTCGCATAAGATTTCTAATGTGATGGCACCGTGTGTTTGTAGAACTGCATCTACACGTTGCCAAATTTTTTCGGAGAAATGATGTATTTCTTGGAAAACGAATATATTTTCTTGTAAACTTTACGACAAATTTTACTCATTATTTTGTTAATTTTTTTTAACTGGCAAAGAAATCACCCAAACTGTCATGCTGAGGATAAAGGTCGTATGAACATTCTGTCGAATTTGCTCAAGTTTTTTTTTGTCTTATGCTGTCAATTTAACGCAAGAAAAACTAACCAAACGTGTAATACCGAAACTTGTGCGTCTTTTTTCCTTATTAATACAGAGTTCTGATTTTATTTCCTTACTGAGTACTTTTCGGTTGGGTCCATGCCTTTACTTTTGGGTTCCGTCCCCGTATCGTCCGTCGGAAGATATCTGTGTGTTGCTAATGCGTCTCCCTTCATTTTCTCATTATTTTTTCAAGTTCCCCGCGCCGGAATCCATTTGGCGTGCTCGGCGAAGATACAGAAAATTGTTCTATTAATATCGTCCGTACCACTTACTTTCGCGTAGTGACCGTAAACATTTAACTGGATTCTCCGTCAGCGCGTCGTTAAGTCCTCTCTCTTTCTCCCCCGTCCGTTTCTCTTAATTTTCCGATCCTCGCTCCTCTTGCCATGAAACACAGTATTAGTGATGTCGGGAAAAAATTGAAACAAAACATAAAAACGAGGGAAAATGTCGGTGAACGGACGAATGAGTTAATGCAGTACTTCAAGTCTATTTAACATCCAGTCGCGTAATGTTTTTATTGCGCGTCGCGTCGTCTTTTTTATTCTTCCTCCTTTTTTCTCCTTCTTACTTCCGCTTCTTTCGTTTCTCCTGCTTTCACTCGGTGAGCTTTGCCCGATGAACAGTCTTCCTTGGTTTTGTATTCAGGAGTTGGAACTTACAGAATGAAGCACTGTAGCTAGAGATAAACTGTACAACTCCTGTTGAAATATTTGTGGGTGTATTTGTAATTTGTTAAAATTGAAGGATAAGCATGGAATTCAGGAGCGTCACTTAACGATTTGATTTTAATTAATTTCTAAGAAATTTATGATTCAAGAGTTTTTAAACGATAGAATTTATCGTACCCGCTTTGTTAAGAAATGTTTCAGAAAATCCGGGTTTTGCACCAGAACTTTAGCAACGTTCAAACGAGCATTGAAATTTTTCAAAAAAATCCGTGTTTTGTATCAAAACTTTGGCAACGTCAAAATAAGGACAGAGATTTTTCAGAAAATCCGGGTTTTGTATCAAAACTTTGGAAACTTCTAAAAAAGCGCACAAATTTTTCAGAAAATCCGGGTTTCTTATACCAGAACTTTGGGAAAGTCCAAACGAGCATAAAGACTCCTAAGCAAATCCGATTTTGCACCCGCAGCTTGGAACGTCCGAACGAGCACACAGCTTTTTCAGAAAATCCAGGGTTCGTACCAGAACTTTGGCAACGCCCAAACGACCACACAGATTTTTCCCTTAATGACAGATTAAAGGCCGGCTTTTACACATTTTCAGCCCAAGAGCAAGGCGAGTTAATCGAGCGGCTTATTTTTCGTTTTAAAAAAGGGCGCAAATGATATAAATTCCGCTCAAAATGTACGTCCTTTTTTGTATGACCTGTTCAATTGGTCCTTTTAATGGAATCATAAAAGGCAAATCAAATGAATCGATGGAAATGATAACGGCGGTATAGACGCATTTAGTTTTAACGTCACGGAAAGATATTGTCGGTTCGATGTCTCGAAAGTCGAAATGTGCCCCAACAAACAAACATAACCTTCAAAACGAACAATTGACGAAATAATGCGAAAACTAGCCTGAAACTAAACAATTAATCCATGAGACTTTAAAATTATGAAAGCTAGTCATTTACAAAAACGCTCGAGATCACAATCACAAGAATTGATCGTATAATAAGCTCGTAATATCATAGACAGTCATCAAGCGAATCCCCGAATCCCCCTACCCTCCTGCCTGTATCCCGCAGATTCCTCCATGTTCTTTTGTTGGGGCACGTTTCGACTTTCGAGGTATTGAAATTGTAACAAGATGTGACGTCACACTAAATGCGTCTATTAATCTTGATTGCGCGGAGTACCTTTATAGACAGAGTATGGCCATTTCTGCACGGAGAAAAAAGATTAGTGGCTGTGACTATTCGTGGTTGGTAAAACAGGATTTAGTTTCACGCAACAGAAAAATTAGAAACTATCACTCACTGAGTGAGCGGCGTGTTAGCGGCCTATGCTAACACGAGTTGGTAAATGATGATCTAGTGCTCCTAACTGGGACCGTGATACCACTTGACATACCGACTAGTCACAGAAACCCAACTCCTTCGCTCTCAGATTTACCAACCCAGAATAGTTGCATTGTCCACCACGTCAGGTTTGCTTACCTTGAAATCTGGTAGACAAAGACAGCACTAAGTTGTATTTTACGACCAATCTGGAACTTTCAACATACACTTATTTGAAGGTAATGCGTACTATGAAATAGGTTGCATTTCTAAAAAGTGTGGTGGGAGAATCAAATTCGAGATATTAATTCTGACGTCTATATATTTGGCGTGTGGATTAGCTAATATTGGTAATATGTAATGACGAGAGCATGTTTTTGGAGCCGGCAGTCAGCTGTTTACTTTTCCAGTGAAAACTAGTGAAAGTCAAGTGTTAGTTCAGAAATCGATCAGGCTCTATCCATTGGGTTCTTAAAGATTTAATTAAATAACAAAGAAAATAAAGTACCTGCGTAAATGAGCTAGATGAATTAAAAATAGCAAGCAGTAAAGTATTAAGTAAAAAAAGTAATTAATTAGGTAAAATAAAAATAAATTTAAAGAAAGTACCTAATAAATAACAAAATTATATGAAATTTAGGCCTTACGAAAAAATTGCAAGTAAATTGGTATGTATCTCATAATATATTGTACATTGTCGCGGAAAAATCTTAGTTGGTTGCAGAAATTCTAGTTTTTCGTTAAAATCGAAGTTATATGCCGATTTTTCGTCGCGGTAATTATCGCTCGGTTTAGCTTAATGGTTAGGATTCTCGGCTAGTGTTAGGTAGGTTGTAGGATCGAACCCCGACAGAGGTGAAAAAATTCTATCGCCAAATTACACTGGATTAGCCTCCGAGAGATTAATCTTTTTCATTTTTCACGGTTTCGGCGAGTTTCATCGTGCTTAATCATTTTATTCGGGGGAAAAGGGGCTCTTTTCCAACACCTTCTGTTACATGCCCCGGTTTTTGTGTGCCGCCAGATTGGAGCTGGAACAATCTCGATTCATTCTGTAAACCAGGCATTCAATAAAGCCTACCAGGCGTATATTCTTACATAACAATACGAGTAATGAGTAAACCCTTAATCCTTGGCAAGATTTACCAACCCGCGTAGTCGGAGGAGGCAACCCGCCCGCCCGTGACACCGTTAGCCGTACTTACCAACCCGCTTTGCTCGGATCAAACAGGAGTTGAGCTATGACGGAAACGAAATAGGCGGGTTGGTAAACATAGCCCTTTTCCTGGTTGCGGCCACTAGTCTCTTTTCTCCGTGTGTGCCGGATTTTCATGGGACGCGTGAAAATAATCTGACACGATGTTCTTCCGGCCGTAAATAACAAACAAGATGGCTATTATCAGCAAGTAAGTTTGAGGTTATATGCACATCTTACATCCTCCTGTGATTAAGGCGAAAGGCGATTTAACAGTGTGTTCGTGTGTGTTTTGTGTTATTCGTAGATATGCTAATTTAAATTGTTACTGCCGTATAATTGAAATTTTTGTCAGAAGCTTCCTAATGTCACGGTGAGCAACCATCTTGTTTGTTTATTTACGGCCGTAAGTGCATCATGGAGCCTAAAAACTTGTTGATCAATCAAAAAGCGGCACAGTTTTCCTGTAGTAAAAATATACGAATGGCCATACCCTGTCTATAAAGGTACTCTAGGCTTGACATCTCATCGGAGCCCGCAACATCGCTCTTCCGGAAACGCGGATTTCGGGCGTTTCCGGACTTTTATTTCCGGAAGCGACCTCCGACCGATTTCCGGACGGGTCGTTAATAGCGCCGAGCGCTGTTTACTGTTCCGTTAATGACGGCTGCATTGATTGGAATCGGACGTATATTCAAATCAAAAGGACCTATATCCATTCCAACACGAGCTTCGTAACGCGTGTATCCTTATGGGTTACAATGGAGATAGCTCCTTTTGATTTACGTGCTTAAATTCTAATTCATCAAAATCTACGCGCATCACTTCCGGCTTTTTCGGAGTGCAGCCCGAGGTTGCCAGGTGGCGCAATTTAATGTGAATATTATACGTGGGTTTAAACTGAGAAAAGAGCTGATTTTTCAGCAACCTTTGGCAACAACGTTGCGGCCGTGTGTGCAACCGCAACATTTATTGTGCACTCAACGCTACTGAATATCAATGACCCTGCTATCGAGCCTCCGTTCCGAAACCACCTAACTGCAACGGTAACACCACTCACGTCCGTTGTTTTTGTTCGGAGCGGTCTAGGGATTCATACGGTATTTCTCATCGAATTTCGCCGGTGGAAATGGAAAAACGAATATTTCGGTTTGAGAACTTGCGAAATTTCTGTTGTGTCGTATATCTATTGCTTCTCATTTTAATCTGAACGTAGATGATCGACCACAATATGTGATGGAACGGAATTCTATTGCTAAAGTTCAGTCTCATCGTCAGCTCCAAAGGTGTTTTTCGATCGGGAGTTTTCGGGTCTCGTAAGTGAAGCCAGACATTACTACGAGGTTTTTTTTTATCATCAGGAAGTTTGAATTTATGCGTCAAAAACTGATACTACCTTGTTTCTAGATAATTTCAGGAATGTTCCTCATACAAATTCTGTTCCATGTGAAATTTTGATCATTTTTGTCAGCTCTCTAACCTCCTAAGTTTTCAGTTTTCGTCCCAGTTTTCGTCCGTTTTATACCGTGCCAATTTACATGTTTTGTACGGTTATCGACAGGTGATGGTCACTAGATGAGCCGGCCGCTCCATATAGATTTCGGAATTATGACCCAGATTTGTATAAATAACGCGATGAAGCTGTGAATTCTACGCAACCTAACCTAACTGTGTAGTATAATCCTCTTGGCCGTTTGTGATACCCAGAACCCTAAGGCCTGGATACACGCTCAAATTTTCATCAATTTCCGATCAAATGGTGACTGGTGCGCACCATCTACCATCAATTTTTTACGGCCTGCAAACATTTGATGATAGATGATAGAACTTTGGGTCTCACCCGTCATCTGATTTCCACACAACCGTGCTAATTTCACACTTATTTCAATCAACACGCTGTTTTAGGTAATTTTAGATAACAATTTAGATAACCCCAACCGCCATTTTTGTCATCATTTTGATCGGAAATTGACGGAAATTTGAGCGTGTATCCAGGCCTCCAGGTTTTCGTATTACAGGACTTTCCTCGCACTGATTTGCTGATTAAAATGATCATAGAGGAGGTTTCAATGAGGCGAGAAGACCATCGCTGGAAAAGCGCGTTGGGTCCAGGATCCTGGAGCGGAGGAGAGGACGCGGGAATAAATGAAAATGATAAATAATAAAAGTGGTCGGCGATACGAGACTGCTCTCATAAAAGCGCGCGCGCCATTTTTTGTGCGGAGACAAATCGGTGCTCGAAACTTGGAGCGTCTCGCTGGGACCGCAAGCGCCAAGTTGTCGGATTATGCGCAAGTTGTTTGTGTTCGCGCCGTCCCCTTGTCACCCCCCGCCCCCCCCGAAAATAAATGAATAAGACGCTTACAACACTTTATTAGGGGAGTTGCGCACTAAATATGAACTATCGCCTTGATCGATAAAATTTCGCGCGATTTTAAGCGCCGCGTCGTCATCGTTTTAAGCTCTCCGACGCCATGAGTTTTCATTTGTCCAGTGGGGTTTGACTGAAAAGTTAGCGAAAGCATTATGCCGTGATAGCAGAGAGAGCAGTAAGTGGTTGTCTGTATAAGACATGGTCAGCACATGCGTTTATGTGTCTCGGGGTTCATCCCAGCATGCTCTTCATCCTGCCTTCATGCCTGCTCTCATCGTTATCACGGTAGCATTGATATTTCGCCTTCAAGTATCGGGGTAGGCCAAAAATCATCCTCCGTACATCATTAGTTCCACGCGGAATTTAGATTTTTCCGCAGCCAAATCCTTATAAGAACATAAAAAACAATATTTTGTGGATTAATTGTAAAATCTGCAGGCATTATCTAGATTTTGGCCATTCTCTTATATTATGCTCCGTGTATACGTGCAACAACGACAGGGTAAAACGGGCCCAATCAAGTTTGGTTGTTAGCTGATGCTGATATAGATACACAAGGGGTGTTGGTCTTGATATGACTCCAATTGGTTTTATCCTGTTTCAGTAGTAGTGATTAGTTGGTGCAATGCTTTTTAAGTAACTTGAAGGTATTTAAATTCACATTTTCATCCCAACGTCTTGTTGTTAAAAAAGTTAAACTGGTCTCAGTTGGGTCCTGAACGATTTTAGGTTCCCGCAGTAGATTATTGAAAATCTTCTTCCCTGTCTATTTTAAAAGACGGTTAATTTTAGATGCCGGAAACCTCTCTGAATGTAAATTTATGTGACAACTATGCACGTGACTTCGCGTCGCGGTTGCCAACTCCCGGCGAAATCAATTAAAAAGTCACCCTTACCGATGCTAACGGTAGCTTTTCCGAGCACTACTTCGCAAGCTCGCGCGGAGCACGATCAACTCCAACTTTACTGATGCCGTTTGTGTTTGTATAATTTACGAGTGGAGAATTTCCGCCGCGTTTGGGCTCAAAATAATTTACNCCCCCCCCCCCCCGGCGCCCCCCGAAAATAAATGAATAAGACGCTTACAACACTTTATTAGGGGAGTTGCGCACTAAATATGAACTATCGCCTTGATCGATAAAATTTCGCGCCAATTTAAGTACCGCGTCGTCATCGTTTTAAGCTCTCCGACGCCATGAGTTTTCATTTGTCCAGTGGGGTTTGACTGAAAAGTTAGCGAAATCATTCTGCCGTTACAACGAAGAGAGCAGTAAGTGAATTTTTGTATGAACCATGGTCAGCACATTCGTTTATGTGTCTCGGGGTTCATCCCAGCATGCACTTACTACTCTCATCTTTATCACGGTAGCATTGATATTTCGCCTTCAAGGATCCGGGTAGGCCAAAAATCATCCTCCAATTTAGAAAATCATTCCTCTTTAAAACTCTCCGAAAATTAACGAGTCAGACGCTACAAAATATTATTGAAAGAGTTGTGCTTTAAATGGGCGTATTTATGCTGAAAGGAACTAGAGAGGAATGGAAAAGATGGGATGTGCTCGCGTTTGAGCTGTTTAATGAACAATATAGAAGTCTGTGTGATTTAGTTGAAGAGTATTATCGGGCGCCTCTTGCAGGCGAAAATCATCTGTTAGGGCAGTTGGCTGGGCTGTGGCCAAGAGGAACCTCCCCCTTCGCATTTTTTCCCATCGACAATTTTACCAATTAAAACGGTTCCTTAACAAATAATCAACTGTTCACGTCCTTTATTAAGCCGAGAGTTCGGTTCCTGGATAAAAGACGTACACTTCATTTCAGTTGGCAGCTGAAAAGGGTTCATATACAAAGTCAGTTTGAAAAAATCAACGTTCAGTCTGCAATATTGCTTCAGTAGACACGCAATTTTCCCAGACTAACACCAAAAATAGATCTCCTCTGACCAGTGTCGTCCAATTTGACTAGATTTTTCAATAAGGAATTACTATATCTGATTCTCCTCAGAAACAACATGTATACCATTTATTTTGCTATGCAGATTGGTCCTTTCACAGATAAGCCCAAAATAGTGGTTCTCATGCAGCTGCAATATAGTCGAATTGCGCTGATACCATTATTGTTGGGTTATATCTGTGGTGTAAAGATAAAGTTTCTATTAGTTCTAGCACACTTTTTCCGCAGCCAAATCCTTAAAAGTATATAAAAAACAATATTTTATGGATTAAGTGTAAAATCTGCAGGCTTTATCTAGATTTTGGCTATTCTCTTGCATTATGCTCCATGTATACATGCAACACCGACAGGGTAAAATGGGCACAATCAAGTTTGGTTGTTAGCTGATGCTGATATAGATACACTAGGGGTGTTGGTCTTGATATGACTCCAATTGGTTTTATTCTGTTTCAGTAGTGGTGATTAGTTGGTACACTGCTTTTTAAGTAACTTGAAGATATTGAAATTTACATTTCTATCCCAAAGTCTTGCTAGAAATATGTTAAAAAAATTAAGCTGGTTTCAGTTGGGTCTTGAACGATTTTAGGTTCCCGCAGTAGATTATTGAAAATCTTCTTTACTGTCTATTTTAAAAGACGGTTAATTTTAGATGCTGGAAACCTCTCTGAATGTAAATTTATGTGACAACTATGCACGTGACTTCGCGTCGCAGTTGCCAACTCTCGGCGAAATCAATTAAAAAGTCACCCTTACCAATGCTAACGGTAGCTTTTCCGTGCACTACGTCGCAAGCTCGCGCGGAGCACGATCAACTCCAACTTTACTGATGCCGTTTGTGTTTGTATAATTTACGAGTGGAGAATTTCCGCCGCGTTTGGGCTCAAAATAATTTACAACTGTACTAATTAAAATGCGCCAAACAGAATTCGTCGGCGAGTACTTTATTCACACGCTTGCACCTACGTGACCGAATTAAATGCTCCGATGAACTGATTAATGGTCGGGCCCCGCCTAGGCCACGCACCCCTTGAACTATCCCCCACCCCCTGTCAAGGGGATGAGCTCAAATGGTCAACCGATCCCCTCCCGTCCGTGTCATTTATCAAAAGTGATCGATAGTTTTCGCTGTGCTCCAATAATCAACGCTAATTTCGTCGGTGGTGAATTGCATTCAATATTTACATCGTGGTCATCCCCAGGATTGAATTGGCTGTAAAAGTCTTACAGCATTTCGACGAATTATCTAAAATTAGTGTACTTGCATTAGAATTCACTGATTTTTCCTTATTTTTAATTTCTTCTATGAGAAAGCCAAGTAAAATTTATCACTAAAATTTTGTAAGTAAATGATTTAAATTCAAGGAAAAATTAATGGGAAGTTTCTGGGTGTTGTGTTGCTTTGTTGTACACAGAGAATTAAAGTTGTGTAGAAGTAGGCAACATGTGGTGATGTTTGGCTAGTTCTAATTGAATCTACTCATTTTGGAGTTTTCAAGGAGGAAAAAACTTCATGCATAGGACCCGAAGCTGAGGTCATATGGATCTCTGAAGTTTTCCAATAACGCAGCCGAAAAATTGAGGTCAAGCTGCCGAAGTTCGGGTCAGACATCGAGGCACTTCGGTATGTACCGGAGTACTTCAGATGAGTGACCCGAACCCTTCGGTATATATCGAGGCACTTCAGATGTCTGACCCGAACTTCGGCAGCTGGACCTCAAGTTTTTAGATACGTGATCCGAAAACTTCAGACATCCATACGACTTCAACTTCGGATCTGAAGGCACTCTTGACGGTCCTTCTTAGATGAAGCTCAGCGGCCTAAGGAGCGTTAACTTTCAAAGACTTTCAGCTTTGAAAAGTTTGATACAATTTATTGAACACCCAAGTAGCTCAAATTGCATACTAAATACTCAAGGTACTCTCGATGGTCCCCTTTTGATCAAGGTTATTGGCCAAAAGAGCGTTAAACTTTCAATAACTTCCAACTTCAAAAAGCGCAGCACAATTATTTCAATTCTCAAGTAGCTCAAATTGCATAATCAAATACTTAAGGCACTCTCAACGGTCCTTTTTCAATGGAGGTCATCGGCCAAAGGAGGCGTGCAATTTCAATATCTTTCAGCGCAAAAGTGTGATACAATTCGTTAAACTCTTAAGTAGCTCAACTTGCATATTCAAATACTGAAGGCACTCACGATGCACCCTAGTAGATGAAGATCACCGGCCAAAACTTTCATTAACTTTCAGTTTTGAAAAGTGTGATGCAAAATCGTCAACTCTCAAGTAGCTCAAAGTGCATACTAAAGTACTGAACGCACTAACTGTGGTCCTTTACGGATGATGATCACCGGCCGAAGTAGTCGTGAACTTTCAATAACTCTCAGCTTTGAAAAGTGTGATACAATTTTATCAACTCTCGAGCAGCTCAAATTGCATACCAAAATACTGAAGGCACTCTCAATATGGTCCTTTAAGGGCGAAGATCACCGGCCAAAGGAGCAGTAGACTTTCAGCTTCGAAGAGTGCGATACAATTTGTTCAACTCTCAAGTAGCTCAAATTGCATACTCAAATACTTAAGGCACTCTCGATGGTCCCCTTTCGATGAAGGTCATTGACCAAAGGAGCGATAAACTTTCAATAATCAACCAGCGGTGGCGGATTAGGCTCGGACACCGCAGATGGCAGATAAGACGTGTTGATCCGCTTCAATTTGACCGAAGAGCCTCTAATGAGCCTTCGAGATCGGTGGAAGGGGCCCGTGAAGGGGGGGGGGGGTTCAATAGAGAACGAGTTAATTTGACCGAGCGGCGGCCGGGCTCAAAACTAACAGGCCAAGAGAGACAATTTACGGACACCGGAGCAGGAAATTACGGTTGCGAAGAAAGCGTGACCGCGGGTGGCGTTGCGAAGTCGGGGTTTTAATTCGCCGAGGCGGCGGGTAACGACTCGAGGTATGTCATCCAGTGGCGTGGCGTGAATTGCGATGTATAGATTGTTATGCCATTTAAACCTACGGTAAAGAATCGATTTATTAAGGTGTTCGCTGCGAACACCCTGTTTATCGATCCTTTTCCATAGGGTTAAATGGCATAACAATCGATATATCGCAAAGCACGCCACGCCACTGGCGAGATATGTCATCGGGATCGTCCCGACGCCGTCCCGGATGGCTAATAAAACAACAGAGAGGGGGTGGGCGGAGGAGGGGCTGGCCGACGCATTAGTCAATCCGCCAATTTTCTACTCGGAAAATTGATTAGCGATAAAAGCCGGAGCCAACGCCCCCACTCTCCCTGCTGCCTGTTCGGAATGCGCGTGCGCAGTGACTGGAGTCCAAAAACAGGGTGTCTACAAGTCCGGAATTTCTGGAAAGTCCGGAAGAAGTACTGATTTTTTAGGGGCGGCCCGGAAGTACTGAAAAAGAGCGGAATTTCCGCAAGAAGGTCCGGAATTTTTTTCATTTTTGTCGTAAATTTGAGCGAGAATATCAAAATTTGGAAATTTTCCGAATTTTATCAAATGGAGGTACTGAAAAAGTACTGAATTTTTCTGTTGAGGAGGTACTGAATTTCTTGGGAATGTACTGAAAAAGTATTGTAAAAGTACTGATTTTTGGCCATCCTTTTCTTGGACACCCTGTTCTTGGGTGTCTCCAGACACCCTGAAAAAGAGTTTCAAATAAAAAATCTAAGGTCGTATTCAAAGCCTTCCTGAACATAAGTTGTCAAAGGGAGTCATTTGTCATAAATTTTCAAATTTTTCATCTTTTAGTTTTTACGTCCTTTCGATTAGGCATATTCTTGGGTTTCATTTGATACCAACTTTTCTTCATTCTGACGATGAGAGAGAACGCTGTCAGCTGATACTTTAGTAAACGTAGTCAAAAGCACTATAAGCCTCTTTCTTATTATTACTAATTGCGAAACTCAAATGGTGCTCTTAAAAATTTTAATTTTTTAACACTAATGTACCTTTTTCTCTGAATCTTATCAAGATAATTTAAATTGTTTTGTAAGATTCCTGATTCTCAATTGAATAAACAGACAAAAGAATGTTTCCGATTTTGTACCATTGAAATTTTTAGAGGTTGCCAAAGTTGAAAAAATTCATATTTTCTGTTTAAAAATTTAAAAAAAAAACGTTCAAAATTTTCATAAACTGGTTTGTCTATTTATTTGCATTAGACACGCGCGTGTTAGGACTTTTGATTTCACACGGCAGACAGTGAGTCAATAGGGATTGCATTTTTAGTCGTTCTTCACATAATTTCTTAAAATCGCTCACATTAGGTCCGCGCGGTGACTCAAGTCTAAAGAGAGACCGGAATCGAAAATTCAAGGCCTCATTTAAAGTATTTCTTCACACTATTCCCTAAAATCACTCACACCCGAGTCGGAAAAGTCCAAGCGCCTTCATTTATTGACAGTGCAACACGAACAGCTCCAGAGCGCGAAAAGTTACCTCAACGTGTTGACATGAACGTGTTGCGACTGTGACTATCTTAAACGACTGACAACGAGTCGCTAGGAACCAGATTCATTTTGTCTATAGCTTTGTCTATCAATTTCAAAAATAAGTCTCTAGACCTTCACGTCATTGTGGTTGATGATATCCAATCGACGAGGCAATCAAAAGAAACTCCGAGTCCTTAGGCTCGAACCCCGACGAGGATAACTTTTAAACGTCCAATCGGGGGCCACAAAACGTCGTCTAGAGAGACGACAAGCCGAAGAGCCAAAGAGCGTATCTTAATAACCACGTGAGCCCTTTTTTACGTACAAATTCATGCGTACTGGGGCTCGTGTGGGAATCGAGATACGTCCTTAGGTCTAAGGAGCGACGAAAAATCAGAGGTGGCCTCCGATATGAATGGACACGTGTACCAAAAGATTAGTCCTCAATCTATAGCGTCAAAACAACGTATCCGAGTGGAAGTGGAAGTGGAAGTTGGGTGGTTTCTGCCGGGGCTCGCTCGGCTGCGTCGGCGGAGCTCAATCTTAAGGACGGGCTATTAACGGCGGTGAGTCTGAGCACCGTTTAAGTGGTGCTCGTTGAAAAGAAAATAACTCGTGATGTATAAAGTTTGATTACTCTCCCAAGTCACTTCTTCCCCGACGCTTATTCCTCTCACCGCACCCCCCGCCCCCGCCCCGCAGCAGCGTTCCGCTGTCGGGATGGTTTCACATGTTTTTCGCGGTGTTTCGAGTTCCTTCTTGAATGTACGCCGGGAGTCACATTAGTTCCGATGGTGTCCTTCGGTCTCGTGTACTCGTCGCATGTTGAGCGTTGCACCTCTAACAAGGATGTACCTGTAAATGGAGATGTTGCATGTGTGAAGGATTTGCGATTTGACAATTCATTCTTATGTATAAGTTCGTGAGACACACGATGGTGCCACTGCTTTTCTCTGAAATCAATTCCCAAGCTCAAAAAAAGCTCTCCAGTTGAGACCAAAATGGAGGGGATATCCCACGCTATCCTGAGAGTCCACCTCTACATCGAGACAAACTCTTAATGCAAGATAGGGAGAAAATTTCTGACTCATCCATAAAATCACTTATGTGCACAGGGAAACTAATGGCACATGCGTTGTTTCGAAACTGAGCAAGAAAGTGTTGTTCCAGATTGCAAAACTTAGTATATTTTTCCTAAAAGTGGATCCACACACTTGGCCACACCGGCTTTCCTCCATTTAAACCGATTTTACTGGTTAAATAATCGACTCTTGTTTGAGCACCTGGTCTCTCCCAGATTCGATACATTCCAATAGGTTTAAATGGAGAAAAAACAATGTTTCCAATTTGCTGGAACCGCTTACGAGTCTCTCTAGATACTTTGTATCCAATTGTAAATCCTTAAAATACTCGAATAAAAATTATTCACATTTTTTTTTAGAAAATTCGTATTTCATCCAAGGAAATTTGGCAACGTCCAAAGGTTCATACAGCATCGCTCCTCGGCACGACCGACTACTTTAGCATCGGCCAACTGTGACACTTACGAAGGACAATAACCGTCGGACATCGACTCGAAACCCAATAACCCGTCCGTCAGCGGGCGCGCGGGGAAGGAAACGACGAAAAAACAAAAAAACGAGGCTCGGAAACTCCAGCAGTTAACAATTTTAACTACCGAGTGTCGCCGGACAGCTCCTTATGACCTCTGGGTCACCCCCCTCCCTCCCCCCGCGGGTCCAGCCCCGTTCATGACTCGTTTACAATCACCGCGCGCAACCTGACTCGAGCGCCAAAAGCGCCCATTAACAGTTTTCCCGGGGTCTCTGGCAATTTTTTCCTCCTCTAGATTCTGCCGTGCTCGGAAAAACGTCGTATGAGCTTTCAGGCGTTGCCAAATTTCCTTCGATAAAATGCGAAAATCCTTATAAAATTCTGAATATTTTCCTTCCAACTTTGTAGATAATTTAGTTCGTGATGTTACACTGAAAAAAAAATCTCGGTGTATTTACTAAGAAAAGGGTAAAATTACCAAGAATTCAGGGTTCTGTTTGATCCCTGTTTTTTCTTGGTAAAATTGCTATTTATGGAATGGTAATTTTACCGAGAAATCTCGGTAAAATAATTGAACTTTCTCGGTAATTTTATTGGACCTTGGTAAAAACGCCAATATTTTTTATCGACTGTGGTAGAATTACCGAGATAAAATGGCAAAGTTACCGGGAATTGATTACCAATAAAAGTGATATTCTCACCTGAGAAAAACAGTAAAAATACCGGTTTTTAGGTAAGCTTACCAGTCTGTCTTGGTAAAATTACCAATAATTGGTAAAAAAAGTGGGATGGTAAAGGAACCAACGGACCTTGGTAAAAACGCCGAGAATTTTTTTTCAGTGCAGTTTTGTCGATAATTTAGTTCGTGATGTTACCTAAAGTTCCTGAAACGTTCAAGGAAAAATATTCATAATTTTTCCGAAAAATGAACTTTTTATCGAAGGAAATTTGGCAACTCTGGAGTGTTCATACGGCGTTTTGACCGAGCGCGGGAGGATTGGCCCCCGACGCCGGGCGCGGATAAAATATCGCCGGGGGAAACTCCCGCTAAAAAGATTACGGGGTCTCTAATATTTATTCCGGCGCAACGACTTGGAGCTAAACGTCCGCGAGCCGCTCTCCAATTCGTCGCCCCTCCGGCGTAAGAGCGTATCTCGATTTCTGCTTGAGCCCCCGATAGCATGGGTTTATATGTAAAACAGGGCTCACGTAGAGGTTGAGATACGTTGATACGTCGGAGGACGACGAATTTACTGCAACGCCGGCCGGCTAAGGGCCTCCCGGTCCCAGGTTCCCGCCGCATCAAATTCAACGAGCTCGCGATTCGGCCGCCGTTTATTGCCCTCGTTTCGCGTTCAGTTGGAGTCGGCCACCGTTCCGAGAAACGCCTTCCATTTTGATACCTACCACCATTCGCACGTCGCGATTCCCGTTTCGCATACCCGATTAATTGAAGGCGAATCTAAGGTGTGTTGGGCCTTGGGTGCCGCCGGGCCTGCACAGCAAGGTAAAGTAACCGTCAGTTTGTGTTGGAGTGTCTATGTGTGGAGAGAACGGGCATGTCTGCATATGAAGTTCCTAAAAGCCGGAAGAGAAGCGAACCTTTTATCACGAAAAACACCAGAAAAATGCCGATGCCAATCCTCAGATTCCAATAGTAAACCAAGATGGACAAAAATGTTCATAACTGAGAGTTTTTCCGCAATAATGAGTAAATCTTTGCAAAAATTAAGTCAACTATGTGCTCTACAAACAGCAGATCGTTAAAATGGTGGATCGTTAAATCACTCTGGATAACTTGAACTCATAGTTTGACTGCCCTTTTTGGCCCTAAAAGCTCCAAGACCTAACCTCAAATTTTTTTTTCTCTTTTTTTTTTTCTTTTTTTTATTGAGAGTTTAGTGGCTTTATTCCTTTAGGAATCTACAGCCATCTATAGGCACTATTTATTGTCCGAAGACATCAGGGAGTTTGGAAGACATCCATGCTCGGGCTTACAAATTTTCACGGATTAAGGCCGAGCGAATTCTGCTTACAGATCCACTCGTCAGTTCCATGAAAATTTGTCGCCACCACCGGGATTCGAACCCGGGACCTATTGACCTAGAGTCAGACGCGCTTGCGCTAACCACTAGGCCAACCTGGCCGGCAACCTCAAAATTACCAACATGTCTAAAGTTAGTGACCGAAACTTTGTGCTAACATGGGAGATGGAACACTAAGTAACCTTAACGTGCTATTAAAATTTTTTTGGGTTTCTCTCTGGGTTACATTCAACAAATTTGGATTGAGCAACCTTTGTACGTGTGAGTCACTAAGATCGGACCTGGAACGCGTTGGTTACAGTCCTGTGCAAGAGCCAATCGCAAGTGTTAACTGTGAGTAACACTGAGAGAAAGTATAGTACATTATTTCAGCAGGACATGTTCCTCATTCCCAGATCGCTCAGGGTAACGTACAGTTTCGGTTGATTAAACCAAAAATTCGGTTGCTTTGATTTTGCAATAAGAACTACTAATCCTGGCTTATTTCATAAACAACGTATCACGTGTTATTAGTTTTTCTATGCAGATAGGTGTTTTTATGGATGAGCCAGAAACAGCAATCCCTGACTGCAAAATGTAGTCCTAATATTAGCCGCTTTCGCTGTTTTACAGGTGGAACGTGTTAACATCCGGACGGCCTACCTATAATGACTAATAATTACAGGTATCTCCTCCTCATAAAAATGGCTGGTTTACATGAGCGTAACCCAAAACTCTCGTATAGCCGCGTCATCGATATGCGGTCGGAAATTTACAAGACGAGAGGTGTTAACACCGATCCCGGAACACTTACAAGCTGGGTATTGATCCTGATAAATATACTCAGGAAACCTCGAACTCGGAAAGTTTGGCTGCGGAGCAAAATTGATCATTACGGACCCCGATTTCCGGGTCCCGGACACCCCCCGCCGACTAGAGAGACTAAGATGGGACTCTCGAAAATTACGGGCGTAATTTACGATCGGAGCGGGCTCCGAATTAATTGCTCGATTACTCGTAATGAATACAAATTGGGACCAATATAAATTGTTATTAATTTAGCGACTGCAAAAGATTTGATTACAATATTAAACATTCATCATTCGCGGCTGGCACTTCGTTGCGGGTAAAAACGGGGAGTTTACCGACGGAGGTAATCAAAATGCCATCAACATTCCTAGAGTCCGGCGGTGCTTCGTGCTCACTCTTCGCTGCGTTCCTGCCGACGACTCACGAAAATGGTCGATTTGGACGTCGAGTAGGTTTTTTAACGTTTCCTTTTTAGTCGGTGTTACGTTCGTTTGTACTCGTTCGTGGCGTCAAAATTTTCTACCCGAAGATATGGCAGAGTTCCTACAGGTCGTGGAAATCTAAAAAACCTGAAATTTTTTAAAGTCAAGGAAAATCAGGAAAAGCCAGGAAAAGATGGGTTTATCGATGGCCGCCATTTTTGGGCTCATACCCTTGATTTCCTTGACATCAGATGTTATCATTCATAGAGTACCTTTATGGACAGAGTATGGCCATTCGTATCTTTTTACTTTAGGAAAACTGTTCCGCTTTTTGATTGGTAAACGAGTTTTTAGGCTTCATGATGCTCTTACGACCGTAAATAAACTAACAAGATGGCGGCTCACCGTAACATCGATAAGAAGCTAAATTTGACAAAAATTTCAATTATATGGCAGTAGCAATTTAAACTAGCATATATACGAGTAACACACGAAAAACACATGAAAACAGTGTTAAATCGCCTTTCATCTTTATCACAGGAGGATGTAAGATGTGCATTACCTCAATCTTGCATCAAAATTGTGCATATTTTTCCTTGAAATTTTCAGACACTTTAGATCAAATTACGAACAAAATTATGTAAGGAATTGGCAGAAACATATTCAAAAACTTTCCCGGAAATTAGTGATTTGCCGGAGGAAATTCGGCAACGCCTGAAGGTTCATACGGCGCTCTTCCTTAGCACGGTAGAGTGGACATTCAAGGCTCAGGTATCGTGGGAAAGCGATCGCGCTTTTTGGCGGGAGAGTCAACACGGCGGGCGCGGACGGAGGAAAGTCGTCGAGCGTCAGGCGTCAGGCGTGGCGTCGGGGAGACGTCAAAGTAAGGCGTCGCTCGACGTTTCACGGGAAATTGAAGCTCGAAGCGTCACCATCCATCGTCCCCCGTCCCCCGTCCCCTCGGTTTCCCGATTGTCTTTTCAGATGACCGCATTGATTTTCTTTTAACGTCCGCCGCCGCAGCGCGCCCGGCTCCACGCCTCGTCCTCGCCGCACCTTCCCGAGACGAGACCAACACCCCCCCCCCCCCCCNACTACCGTATCTTGTTAGCTCGCTCTAGAGCCCTTTTATACTGAGGGTCAAGACAATGTGAATCCATTTCTGATTGGTTCCCGTATTTTAGGCCTTCACAGTGTCACAAACGGGAATAAAGATTACAGTTTCACCAATTGCAAAGATTATAATCTGGAATATACCAGGGAATTACGGGCACGGCAAGGAGCAAACGGAATGGGAGAGGGAACGAAGATATGAATTCGGCAATGGGTTGATCAAAGATTACATAAGAATCAGCAGTCAAATCGCAAATTCCTCACACATGCAACATCTCCATTGGAAAAGACAAAACTAGAGTCCCTTTTTACTGAGAGTAAAGACAATGTGAATCCATTTCTGATTGGTTCCCGTTGTTTAGGCCTTCATAGTATCACAAACGAAAATAAAAATTACAGTTTCATCAATTGCAAAGATTATAAACTGAAATGGACCGGAGAATTAGGGGCACGGCGAGGAGCAAACGGAATGAGAGAGGGAACAGAGATATGACTTCGGCAATGGGTTGATTAAAGATTACAAGAAACGTCCGATTTGTGTAACCTTTATTCCCCTCTGTGACATCCATAAGCCGCGTTGTCTCAACTCTTTCTGTAAAGGGACTCTAGCTCTTCAGCGCTTTGCGAACCTCTGTCCACGGTACCTGATCGCATCAAGGGGTATCGTCCAGCATTGGACATGATTTACCGTGGATTTTTAGTGTTTTTGTTCTTTTTTTGCCCAGTTCCTCTACTCTCAAGTGAATTAAGCCATGCTATTACAATCCAGAATGTCTACCGCCAGTAAAAGCCAGAAAACTGAAAAGTGCAAGGAATTTTGACATTATAAAAAGAAATCATGAAAATATCAGGAAATTCAGGATTGGGTGAGGAAATTCGGAGTGCCTTAGGTAATTTTCAAACATTTGATTCAATACATTAAGTAGATCGCATTTAGTAAAAAGGAACCAGGGTGCTTTCAGTGTTTTCAAAATCGTGTGAATTCTTTTCTTCTTTTAAGAATACTAAATATATGTTCAGCTTTACAATTTACACAATTGTTTCCTTTAAAATTAGCAACTTTTTGGTGGGATGCAAATACTATTTGCTATTTGGGAGATTTTTTTAGATAATTATAAAGAAGTAACATGTTAACAACACTGTAATTGTGCTGGTTCCTTCTTGCTAAATGCGATCCGTATGTAACATTGATGTTCAAGAAAAATAACGAATATTTCTCCAAAAATTCTTTAAAATACTGAGAATATACCTTTTTGTGAGCTTACACACGTTTCTCCGAAAATGTGTCTTTTATCGGAAGAAATTTGGCAACAACAAATTCTCCATCAGAGGTTTTTTTGCAGCATGGCTGCCTATAAAGTGCTGAAGGGAATACAGAGCCCAGACTGTTCTATTGATCGAAGTTGCAGAAATAGTGATTTAAAATTGAGGATTAGGGCGCCTTCAACTCGAGTGATACTTCCAGCATGTCCGTAAAGTTAGTTTAGTTGCGTGACCTAACTTAACCCAACCTGACTCTGTAGCAAGTGTGCTGAATTTTTGCAATAAACGAGTGTCAATGTACTAGCGCAAGAAATCGGTGAATCTCATCCAAAATACCCTTCTTTCTGTTAGGTACTGATCCCGTTCGATAATCAAAGGGTTTTGCGCGACCTACAAAACTGGAAAAGAGACTAAATTTTGTCAGTCATTCCGGCTCCTCGAGTTTATCAAGTTGAACCTCGGCATTTAATTTTTGCCACTCCACCAAGTCTGGAAATTTGAGAAAATAGAGAATTTGGAGGCGTCTGAAATCTGATGAATTTCCCGTTTAAGTGGCCTTTAACTACTGAGCGAACTGAACACGAGGATACCCTTGGCTCACGAGTTGAACAATTATTGGAGAAGATATGACAAAATGATCTAATCTGCTAAAATACATTTGTTTAAATGGGAAATGCTGCCAGATGACGTCACTTGGCGGTGTTTTTTCTCACGTTTAAATCTATTTTAATACTATTTCCCATATTAGAAAAAAATTGTAAAAAATACTGTGAAATCTTTAAATGTGAAATGTAAAATCTTAAATCTGTGAAATATGTATGCTTTTTCTGATGAAGTAATAAAAAATTTGCATGCAAATTCTCCATTGAATCCAGAGAAAGTCAGAGACGTTTTCCTCCCCGCTCGTTGCCAGTCTTCAGAAGTCATTCAATAAATGATTCTCTTCATGTTTCATGGTGCACTACTTCACTTGGGAGGAAAAATATCAATTGAATCGATTTCGATGGCTGAAGACTACGTTTTCAGCAGTGCTCTTACTTCCATGCTATTTTTTCTACTAATACCACGAGTTTTTTGTTTTAGAAATTTTGGGCTCGGTCGTTTGTGAGTTAGACAAGAGCAAGGCAAAATAAGGCCACTCGGTGACAGTCAATGAGCGATGGGCCCACAGAAGCGTAACATGGTTTTCGAGGAGTTTTAAATAGATTCAGTCTATGACCTGATTCACGATAGGAAATTTATCGGCAGCTTACTGCCGCGCATGCTTGTCAAATTGTCCTGATATAATGATGGACTTAAACAGATTTCAAGATACTGTACAATATGTTAACCACACTGTTAAAAATCGTTGATTCCGTCCGACGGAAAATCCGGAGTGAGAATGAACACGGGAGTGCGGTTCAGCGCGTAGGTGCTGAGACGGGCTGCATGTGTAGTCAAAGCACTCCGCACCGGAGCTGCAGTACGGCTTGGAGTCACGCGCACCTTCTCTCCCTCGCACTAGCGCTATATACTGTCTCTTCTCCCTTTAAGCCTACCACTCTCAGAATGAAAATGAAAAATTTAAAGAGAAAAAAATAGAAAAAATAATAGAATAGTGGAAATAATAGAATAGTCGAAATTATGGTATAACAGAGACAATAGACAAGAAATAAAATAAAGTAAATCAAATATATGATAAAATGAAGTCAAAGACTTAATGGAGAATTTGCACGCAATTTTTTTATTGCTTCATCTGAAAGTGCCTAATGAGCTGAGTTCGCAATATTTTTCATAATTTTTTTCTGACATGGGAAATTGGAGAAAAATTGATTTAAAAGTGAGAAAATGCGCCGCCTTGTGACGTCATCTGGCGGCATTTCCCATTTAAACACATGTATTTTAGCAGAATCGGTTATTTTGT
>NW_017547207.1:582900-666156 GCF_001854935.1 Bemisia tabaci | reverse complement strand
CTTGTCCAAATTCCCCCTTAACGGTAGATCACGTTCTTATAAGTTGCCCACTTTATAAAGATATCCGAAAACGTTTTTTTCCCTACCCCTTACCCTCTCTTAAAAATTTACTTCTGAATACTCATCCTGTGAAACTTTTTGAATTTATGCGCTCCACTAATCTCAAAATTTAACCTTTTCCCTCAACCCTTTTGTATTTTTACTGATATTTCCATGTAAATTTATTATTGTTACTGCCCTCTTTAGAGGTGTAAATGGCCTTAGATGCTAAAGCACCGCTTTAAAATAAAATTATTTTACTACTACTAATACTATTTCCCATATTAGAAAAAAATTGTAAAAAATACTGTGAAATCTTTAAATGTGAAATCTTAAATCTGTGAAATGTTTAAGCTTTTTCAGGTGAAGTAATAAAAAATTTGCATGCAAATTTTCCATTGAATCCAGAGAAAGTCAGAGAAAAGACGGTGACGTTTTCCTCCCAGCTCGTTGCCAGTCATCAGAAATGATTCAATAAATGATTCTCTTCATGTTTCATGGTGCATTACTTCTTTTAGGAGAAAAAATATCAATTGAATTGAGTTCGGTGGCTGAAGACTACGTTTTCAGCATTGCTCTTAATTCAATGCTATTTATTCTACTAATACCAAAGGGTTTTTTGTTTTTGAAATTTTGGGCACGGTCGTTTGTGAGTTAGACAAGAGCAAGGCAAAATAAGGCCGCTCGGTGACAGTCAATGAGCGATGGGCCCACAGAAGCGTAACATGGTTTTCGAGGAGTTTTAAATAGATTCAGTCTATGACCTGATTCACGATAGGAAATTTATCGGCAGCTTACTGCCGCGCGTACTTGTCAAATTGCCTTGATATAATGATGGACTAAAACAGATTTCAAGATACTGTACAGTACGTTAACCACGTCCTATACAAACAGTTAAACGCCAAAATATAGTATTTAAAACACACAACTAAATCAATGTTTATAAAATAAACTTATTTGACGGATGCTATTGTATGTGCCGGAGACTAGTAGCCATTTCCGGCAAAAAGTCGTTTCTCTAGGCATGTAAGGAGCAAACTAGAGTAAACTGTAACTGCCGAGGCAGACAGCAAGCTGCTCAGGCAATCAACAAGCAGACTAGGCAAATAGTAAGCTGTAAGTTCAGGCAAATGACAATCTGAGTACCGAATGATGTCAAGATGTAAGAAGTTATGGGAGAAGAATAGAGGCTCATTGAAAGGATTCTTATACGTATAGGTAGACAGCAAGCTGATCAAGCAAATTAAAAGCCGCCTTAAAGGCAAACAGCAATATTTGTTATTTGCCGTCAATGGATTTTTGCCTGCGACAGATGATCTTCTTTAGCCTTTCTTTTCAACAGAAACCACGCATTTACGGTCTAAATCCGTGCTCCCATATCCCGGAACTAGTTCTCAATTCCGGAACTTTTGAGATTTTTCTGAATTTTCCCAGAAACTTTTGAAATTCTCGAAATGTTCCGGATCTTTTGCATTTTCCGAAACTTTCTCGGAACTTTTGAAGAAACCTGAAAAAAATTGCGAGACTTTTGACGGACATGGAATGGAAGCACTCGTCTGAATCTCCTTTCTGTAAGAGAGCGGTGATTAAAATTAGGCTTGTCCCACTTGTTGCCTGCGACTTATGCGTATCTTTTTTAGCCTATATTTTAATCAAAAGTCACGCCTTTACAGTCTAAATCATCTTTCCGTACGAGAACGGTGATTACAATTAAACTATACATGTTCTAATATGTATGCGTAAATATTCTTCCCCTACGAGTAAGAAGTAGAAGAGACGCGGAAGTATGAGCATCACGCGTGGTTAATACCGATATGATTCCACGAGAAATGCCCATTATGTCGGCCGTGCCGGAACGTAGGCTGCTGGCTGCCTCCGACGTGGTCGTATAAATCGCTTACCCATAGAAAAACACGTAATCTCATCGACGCGACGAGGGAAAAGAAATATGCCGGCAGGTGACTTGAATAAAAACACGATCTCGCTCTCGGATCACTCCACGCCGCTATCAGATGCGAGCGAGATGGGCGCGTGTAATACTTTGATTGGGAGAGGAGTCACGTTCGGTTTTCTAGGTCAGGAGGCCTGGCCGTGCCGCAAATATGCGCGCGGATATTAAAATTCATCACGCTCAGGGACGGGAAACCGAGGAGGAAAGGCCTTGCATTTTTCCGCACGGACTAAGAACATGAATGAATCCTGTGCAGGATTTATTGCAAGCACTTTGCTGTCGCGAAGCTCCTTCAATCCTTCGGATATGCAATTTGATCTCCGGAGAGTTGAAATAGTTGCCGGAGGTAAACATATCCTTGCGGGAATGGTCTCGTCCGATGGTCAGTTGCGCTGGGCCCGACTTTTGATAGCTACGATTGACCGCAACATGGAAAAAAATTAAATGTTGATTTAGCATTTATACTATTAAGAAGATGTCCGACAAGTTTCAAATGCTGATTTTACAATACAAAAATGCTAACATAACATTTTAATTTGTACGTTTTGCAGTGGGCGCAAATACGTTAGCATGTGTTAAAATGTAAAATCAGCATTTGAAACTTGTCGGACATCTTTTTAACGGTATAAATGCTAAATGGTGAGTTTTAACTGTCAAAAAACGATTGTGCACGTGACTATATTCCAGCGGACTCCTTTAGGGCCAAATTGTTACCTGGGGCAGGGGAGGGCGCAGAAAAGATTAAATGGACTATATTCTGCAATCAGGAACTATAATTTGTGGCTCCTTTTAGAAACGACACATGTATTACTCAATTCAATATTCAGACAGGTGCTTTTACGATTGAGCCTAAAACGATAGTTCCTTTTTGCAAAATGTGGTCCAAATAATGCTACTCCATGAGCCTCCGATGCAAACTATGATTTCCGTGATCGGACCGTGTGTCGTCAAAAACCATAAAATTAAGTAATTTTAGTACCACTTCTGAGACAATTCAAAATTATGCCAAATTCGGAAAGTTTCTGCAGTATGTATGACGTGAAATTTTCTTGGAAAAAAAAAAATTGACTCTTCTTCTTGGAATCAAGACACAGTTTAATGTTCTGCTCCATTGAGTTTGCAAGGATTATAACGCAATGTTTCAACCTTCAAACTGCGTGCTAATAATTGCACTTTGGAGCGAAGTAAATACTATTTTAGTAGCTTTGTGACAATCGATATTCCCTATGAAGTCGGATTTCCGATTCCGCATATAGAAATTACATCAGAATGATACTACTGCCATTATATTTTATGTTGATTTCAATCCATGGTCATTTCGTCACTTCTCTGGCGTAAGGGTGTATCTCGAGTTCCACATGAACCCCAAAAAACATGGATTCATATGTATAACATGGCCCACGTGGAGACTGAGATACGCTCCTACGTCAGAGGAGCGACGATTAGAGGTTATGTCAAATAATACAACTGTGTGGCGCCGAACTGAATAGTCTGTATACCCCTCAGCTCACTTCTAACTATAGAGATCTGACAATCGGTAAAACATTAATTTGGAGGTTATTTGCTCTCATCGAGCCGTGAGTTGTATAAATAATGCTGGAGTTAAAATTGTGGCACTATTCGATGGAATATCCAAACGAGCACGATGTGTGCTGCCATGCTGAGGAAAAACACCGTATGAGCCTTCAGGCGTTGCCAAATTTCCTTTGATAAAATACGAATTTATTAGGAAAAATTATTTATATTTTTCTTTCAATTTTTCGACAATTTTGTACGCTATTGAATCTAATATATCTGAAACTTTCAAGGAAAAAATATGCTTAAATTGCGTCGAAAATACACGTTTTACCAAGGGGAATTTGGCAACTCTCGATTGTTCATACGGTGTTCTTCCTCAGCACGGCAGTATGCCTCTCGGTGCGTTTTCGTTGTTGTTGCGATGCTTTGCTCTGGATAATTGAAAAACCTTTACCTTTTAATGACGAGACATGTACCGTGTGTGCGTTTGCCTATTTCTCTTTAAAATGGAGAAGTTGCATGTGTGAGGAAGGTGCGATTTGATTGTTGATTCTTACGTAAAAGTTCATAAGAAACACGATGGTGCCACTGGTTTTCTCTGAAATCAACTCCGAAGCTAAAAAAAAGCTCTCAAATTAAGGCCAAAATGGAGGGGATATCCCAATTATCCCACGCTATCCTGAGAGTCCACCTCTACATCAAGACAAACTCTCTATGCAAAGATAGGGAGCAAATACATTGACAGGGCTGCCACTTTATTTGGGGACTCCAAATCTGAAAACACGGCAACTGCTAATGTATTTGCTTCCTATCTTTGCATGGATAGTTTGTCTTGATGTAGAGGTGAACTCTCAGAATAGCTTGGGATATCCCCTCCATTTTGGCCTCAACTTGAGATCTTTTTTTGAGCTTGGGAGTTAATTTCAGAGAAAACCAGAGGCCACATCGTGTTTCTCGCGAACTTTTACATCAGAATCAACAGTCAAATCACAAGTTCCTCACACATGCAACATCTCCGTTGAGTTACAGACTTGAAATTGTGTTCCTAGGTAGAAGATAACCACTTTTGGGTTCTCCCAAAATTTTAGGGGTGGACCGCTCCGAAGAAGGTCGCGATCCCTTAGAATTATGAGAGTGGCGCGCAACTTTTGGATCACCTTGCAAATTATAGAGTGTAAGAGTTCCATTTTTTGACGTGTTCGTGGGACGTAAAAAAGGTCAATCAACGCCATTTTGACTCCCGATCGTCTGCCTCTGAAGCAAATTTTTTCCTCCGTGAGACAGGGGGAATCCGAGGCGTGTCTCCAGCGTGACAATTTTTTTTCACCCGAAAACATTCCATTGTGTCACTCTAGTCGAGCGTGACACGCTGCAACGCAAGTATGGCAACGCAAAAGCTCTCAATTTGCATTACGTTCAGGCTTTTTGCCGCTGCGGTGTACAATGCAATGGCGACGCATTGTTCTGGCCGCCGGGACACTAGTGGCCAGTGCGCTCTGCCGTGCTGAGGAAAAACGCCGTATGTACATTCGAGAGTTGCCAAATTTCCTCCCGTGAAAATTTATTTTTGAGAAGAGCTATGAATATTTCCTCTTGAAATTTTCAGATAATGCATATTCAATCACGAAGAATATTCTCTGAGGAATTGAACAGAAAATATTTACAAATTTGCCTAAAAAATCGTATTTAATTAAATGAAATTTGGCAACTGAGGAAGGTTCATACGGCGTTTTTCCTTTAGACGGCAGCGCTGCTTCTGGCGGGGGCACATCCGCGTGGCTTGTCTGCGGTCATAATCTTCATAAACGCCAACTTGACAGTATTTGATTATTTATTTGTTTTATTGTCTCTCATCCGGTTTTTCGCGTTTTTCCGCGCCGTGGACGCTGAGGGCAGGGGCGGGGGTGGCCGGCGGTGATTCTCGGTCATGGCGCTTTCACGGCCGTCAGCGTCGTGTTAATAACGCTCGGTGAATTAATTTTTTCCCCAATTTTCGCTCGATTTTTTCCTTTTAAAATTAATTGATCGCAGTGCACTGTGGAGACACTGTTTTGTTTAGGAATGTTCCTGTAACGCGTTGGTTGAAAATCCTTTGGTCTGGTGTTTGATCATTGAAAAATGAGTGTTTTCGTTTTTGTGCTTTGTTTGTCATGTTTTAACCCTTAGATCAGTGTTCGAAACTCACCTTTGAGTTTTAGCTGCCGTTTGACGCATCAAGACCGATTTTTAGGCGCCATTGATGATTTTTTAGGGGCAAAATTGACTTTTTGCCTATATATTACGGCGCATTTAGTGAAAAGTTAGACGCAAGATGTTTTCGTAACAGAACTAGTAAGTAGCTGGCGCAGAGCCTTCATTTTTTAGGCGCCATGACCGATTTTTAGGCGCATTTGGCGCGTTTGCGCCTCTGAGTTTCGAACACTGCCTTGGATACCCAATCCGGGTCATATTGAGAGGTTTTTTCCAAAACACGTGACCTGCGGGTTGTGTGGAGTCGGTCCGTTTGAACTTTAGATATAGGTATACAAATACATCGTAAAAACATAATCAGACATCAAATTGAAAAAAAAAGAAAAAATCGAGTGTCAAAGAATATTTTTAGACCATTACCCTTAGAAATCTGAAAAGCGGGTCCAATTGACCCAACCATTTTTTCTGCGGGAGTTCTGGTGCCGATACATACGGGCTACGGTAAATAGGAGAACTTCAGCAAAATTTCGCGACAAGGAGGCGACACCTCATCGGCAGCGTAGTGTGGAGCATTGCGAGTTCACGTCTCGCGCCATCGCGCCTTCAATTTTGCAGATGCAACATGGACATCCATCAAGAACGAATTGTTGTATCGGTGCATACCGTCACCAACGCGCGTTGATATGTTGCAATTTTTTTCCGTGCTCCGTGTTTTTCACCCCTGAATTTCAGTGGCGAGGCGTTAATGATCAATTATCATGTATCCCCATTTGGAGCTATGGTGAAGAATCGATTATTAAGGTGTTCGTTGTGAAAACCTTGTTTATCGATCATTTTCCATAGGTTTAAATGGTAGATAAATCAATATATAGCAAAGCACACCACGCCACTGATGATTTTCTTCTTGCATTTTCATAATATCTTTCAATACTATAAATGGACTGAGTTAAGCAGAAAGGAACCAACCCACATTTTGGAAAAAATTGAGTTATGAGTGGTTTTGAACTCAACCACTGCTCTACTATCTATCGCCAAAAATTCAAAGTTTTTGTTGGAGCAAATTTTGCAGAAATTGAACTTGAAGTTTAACTTTTGCATTGAGTCTTATGCAGGAGCTAAACTTTAAGCCTCTTTTTCTCGGTTCGATCACGATGTGGCTTGGTTCCTTTCTGTTTAACTCCGTCCAAATATCCGTGCATTCAAATTTTTCGCTCAGTGGTCATTGAGTAAATCGCATTTCTTAAAAATAAATAAATTTGGCAACAATATGGCGAAAAGAGAACAAAACTGCTAGTAATTTTTTCCGGCTTAATTAAGGGTTGAGGTGAAAACGAGTACAACAACGTGGTGACTTGATCTCCGGCACGTCATAAGTAACGCATGGATGTACGTGGATGCCCAATTGAGAAGAATGATCGAAATATATCGTCTTTCTTAAGGGGGCTCTACAAGGTCTTAGTCGATGCGCGGTATACAACGTGGCAATCCAGGGAGACTTGAAATTGGATAAAAGCAGTTTCCGCAAGGAGACCGCATATTTTGGATTCCAGTCGTTCCGAAGTTGCGGAGGTGGACCGATGCACGGAAGACATACGTGCGCCATTCAGTGTTGCCTCATCTACGATTTTCTCTGCATTTAAACGAGAAAAGACCCTAGATAATAATGGAGAAATTCTGACCCGTGCTTCTTTTTTCTCAACGCAGCTCGTTTGAAGTTCTTTAGAGTTTAGTTTTCATTTTGATGGCGAAGGAAGAACACCCCCCAACGGACAATTTTGGTGGAAATGAGTGAGCAACTTAGCCGCATTCGGAAGTGTAAAATACGCAAGCTCAAAAAAAAAAAAAAAATGTTTAGACTTTTCCAATTTTGCATGGAACCGCTGTAATGACGCTGTAACGTAGAAAAAAAGTCAAATCTAACCTCGAAATTTTGAAAATAACGAAGGTTCCTCTTCGTTCTGTAAAAAAAACCAGGCTTGACCCCCTCTCCTCCTCATAAGACCCCTCAAGGCACGTTAAAATTCCCGCCACCTAAAAATTGCTCACGTAATACATCACATGTGAAACTCAATATGCACTCTTTTTAACGCAGATTATAAAGATAAACGTTAATATTAAACGACCCTCTTTCGCTTATTGTGGTTTTGACGTCATTTTTCTCGAGAACTTATCCTCTTTTTGCTCTAGCAAAGTTTATAACAAAATCATTGTTTTTTCTGATCGTGCATGAACGGCAGAGTTAAAGAGAGACCAACCTCTCTTATCTTTGCAATGGTGGAAACTTCTACTGTTAAGACTCCAACACTAATCTGCTGACCTACGTACCAGATGGGTGTTCAACAACGTGTTGAGCATCTCGTTCTGCAAACAAACAAAAGTCTGGTAAACTTATTTGGCTCATTACGTCACCCAAAACTTATCATGCATCTAGTGGGTAGGATGACTGTTGCTGTCCCTAAGTTTAGTCTCGTTAAGGAACTTAAAAGTTTCCACGTGTCACCAAGAAGTTAGTGGAGGATCTCTCTTTGTCTCCTATCAGCGGCGTCATTAAACGTCATGTAATCCTACAGTAAAGCCACACAGGTTATACCCGAAGGAGAAATGTCGTTCGAAAAGGAACCATGAATGCATGGCTCAATGGATCGGTAGACAAGGTACGAATTCAAGCATTCTGATACATGTTTTTTAACTAAAATTCCACGCGCAAGACACTCGGAGAAAAAAAACCTCGCGCGTCGGACCCGAAGTTTAGGTCATATGGATCTCTGAAGTTTTCAGATTGAGCATCTGAACACTTAAGGTCTAGCTGCCGAAGTTCAGGTCTGACATCTAAAACTTCAGTTCTTACATCTAAAGTACTTTGGTTTTCACATCCGAAAAACTTTGGTTCTCACATCTGAAGTACTTCAGATGTAAGAATTGAAGTTCAGATGTCAGACCTGAACTTCGGCAGATAGACCTTATGTGTTTAGATGATCAATCCGAACACTTCAGAGATCCATATGACCTAAACTTCGAGTCCGACGCACGAGGTTTTTTTCTCCGTGCACTATTGGCGCAATGAAAGTCACTGAAAGTACTTCCTAAGATATTCAATGTTTCTTGAAGCGTAAATTTAAACCTCCCGCTCGCGAGAAAGCAAAATTTTACGTGAGTCAGATCGCGCAATAAATTTACCGTAACAGTCATTGCGATATGAAAATAGGGCAACCTAAAGCTCGATGCTTCAACTTATAGCTGTTGCGCGTAGTTAACACTTTGAAAAACACAAGAAAGGAAGAGAACACAGAAAAAACAATTTAGCATTGAGCCCTATCTTTTTAGGTAAAATAAACTACAGGCAGTAGAGCTGATTATGAGCCCCATAACCTGTAAGGCTGGACCCTAAAATTTTGCGGCATAGCACTACTGCCTATAGTTGGTGTTATTTTACCTCAAGTCTCAGGGCTCAGCGCTAAGTCGTTTTTTCCGTGAATGCTGCTTCAATGGATCGTATTCGATACATCAAACAGGTCAGATTGTATCGATATCGATTGGTTCAACGTTTAAACATAGCCTCAAAAGACAATTGGACGGAGTTAAACAGGAAGGAACCAAGCCACATCGGGATCGAACCGAGAAATAGAGGTTTAAAGTTTGGCTCCTGCATAAGACTCAATGTAAAAGATAAATTTCAAGTTCAATTTCTGCAAAATTTGCTCCAACAAAAACTTTGAATTTTCGGCGATAAATAGTAGAGCAGTGGTTGAGTTCAAAACCACTCATAACTCAATTTTTTCCAAAATGTGGGTTGGTTCGTTTCTGCTTAACTTAGTCCAATTAAGTAACCTGAGGGAACGGGTTACTTGTGATAGGTTTTTGATTTGTAAGAGTAGAAAATAGTGAAATTGTCAGGAATTTTCTCACTTTCAACTGTTCCAACTTAATTCCTAAAATTTTTATGTGAGGTTATGTTCTATTGTTTGGAACCAAACGATACATTGAACCACTATCGAATACGATCTATATTGAATTGTTTTTCTTGTGAGCGGACGATTCAAATTCCCCGCAACTAACGTTAAATAAAAACGTTTATTTCTTAGTCAGGAACTGATTCAATTAATTTCCATCGCGCGTCACTGAAAAAAAAAAAAATCTCGGTGTATTTACTAAGAAAAGGGTAAAATTACCAAGAATTCAGGGTTATATTTGATCCAAGTTTTTTCTTGGTAAAATTACCATTTATGGAATTGGTAATTTAACTGAGAAATCTCGGTAAAATTATTGACTTTCTCGGTAATTTTACTGGACCCCGGTAAAAACGCCAATATTTTTTATCGACGGTAGTAGAATTACCGAGATAAAACGGCAAAGTTACCGGGAATTGATTACCAATAAAAGTAGTATTCTTACCTGAGAAAAACAGTAAAAAATACGGGATTTTAGGTAAGCTTACCAGTCTATCTTGGTAAAATTACCAATAATTAGTAAAAAAAGCGAGATGGTAAAGGTACCAACAGACCTCGTTAAAAACGCCGATATCGTGTTCAACGTGGAATTTTAGTCAAAAAGCAGGCTTGGAGGCATCAGAATGCTAGAAGTCGTACTTTGTCTACTAGTCCATTTTCCCGCGTAATGTTCAGAAATCCGGAACGACCCCGGGGGAGGGGGGGGGGACCTACTCTCGGACGCAGGAAGGCTCCGTTCGACCTTTGCCGTCGGCGGAATTATGAGCATCAAATTATTCGCCGGAGGAATGAATTATGTATGCACCCAGCGTGGGCGGCCGGCCGATTGCGAACAAATGGAATTAGATAATAAACGGAAATAATTTAAATCAACAGCGACGGCCGCGCGGTGACGAACGCTAACGAAGAGGAGAGCTGGACCGAGGTCACTCCGGGGGGGCCGCCGGACCCCCCCTTGACCCCCCTTCGTCGCGCCCCCCGGAAAGGAAAAGGGCAAAAGGCGGGGCGGTGAGGAAATGAAGGGGTTTTGTTCGACGGTTGAGCAGCGATGCTACCACTTTAAGCACGGGTATAATCCGCGTATCAGGCGGCTCATTTTGTCGCTTCTCTGACGTGAGGACCTATCTCTGTTTCTACGTGAACCTTGTTTTCCGTATCACTATATGCTTTCCGCGGCTCACGTGGAAATAGAGATATTCCCTTGCGTCAGAGAAACGACAATTTTAACGGATGGGAATTCTGCCGCATGATTCGGCGTTTTTTATGCGAAAGCAAGTGAATACTTTTCAAAGGCTAAGGAGCAACACTGCCTAAGTGACAATTTCTGCAAAAGTAAGTTAGCGATTTTGCTGCATTCTACAGCTGAAACTTCGCAAACTGATTTATTTAGTTTTTCCTATAACGACTTTTTACGAGGTTTGTCATAAAATGATAACTTTATAACTCGTAAAAATATATCTTTTCAATTTTTGGCATAAACTATTATTGTTTAAAAAAAGGCGAACTTATAGGGATTGATATCATTGAACGGGCTTTGTTATTGTTTTGATTCATTTTGACACCACCTACTGATACCATATGCCTCTATTTTTGTAGGCACTCTCAGGTTTTAAAAGTTATAAGCTTTGGTTTTCTTTATGTTTCAGGTAATACATCCTGGATCACTGATTTCATGGCATGTTGAGGAGGTAACATTTTTCTCCATTTTCCATCATTAGAAATGTTTTCGACAGGGTTTTTTCGTAAAAAGTGCCACAGATTCATTGCCACACTTTGACACGATCGATAAGAAACTCCGACCAGAATGCAAATTACTGGGCAAGAACCCAGAGGCGGATCCAGCAATTTGGCAACGCCGGATTTCCTCCATTTAAACCTATGTTAAACAATCGATTATTGTCGGAGCACCTGGCTCCTCCAAGAATCGATACATTTTCATAGGTTTAAACGGAGAAAAGACAATTTTGCCAACTTGCTGGATCCACCAATGCAAGAACCAAATCCCAATATAACATTTTTCTCTTGCATTTTTCGATAGTCACACGTGGGCCTGGTATTTCATGTAACTATGTTGTAAGTCTGACTCTCACGGGGGGCTTTTTGGTTCTCAATCAGATCTAATACGAAGGCTCTGGAGGGAGTTTGCATTGCAAAAAGGTGTAAACATTTTGTAAATCCAAAACCCCCGCAAGAATCGCCCAATCTCAGGAGCTTTGATGTTCGTTATTCACAGCCCACTTCAAAGGCTCGGATTTTGATAGAGCAGCGCGAGGCCCTTTGTCGATACCGCGTTAAGTCGACAAGAATTCATAAACTGATAGCCGACGGTTGCCCGACCAATGAATGGACAAGCTGAACTCGATCTTTTGTTAATTAACATGTAAATTGGGATGAATCCTTCCACCCAACCGCACCACCCCCCTGCGCTCCCGCACTTGTACATTCCGTTGATAGATTGGAGTAACTGTTCCAATTTGTAGGGGCCCGAAGAGCTACTTGATGAAGGAAGTTGGCTCATCAAAAGCTGAAATTGAAGCATAAGATTGGAGTCTAACGACGTTAGCGGCTTGTTGCTTCGGTCTTTCGAGCGAGAACGACTTATCCTCGACAGAAATTAAATTTCGGCCGTCGGGTTTGCCCAGGCTCGCAGCTGCACTCTTGCCGCCGGTCTGCCTTTGCCCGGAGCAGTCCGATCCAACCCCTCCTGATAAACTTCTCTAGAATTATCGCTGAAACGGTGGCGTTTAAAGCGACGCACTCACGAGCGTTTCATAGCAACTTCATAGCATATTCTTTTAAATGTAAATTTAGCGGGATTTATTCACAGTTTTAGTCGGATTTCAACCATGACGTGGATTCAAAATAATGTCCGAAGCAAGGGTATAGGACGGATTGTCATAATGAGTCGTTGGGATTTGATGGCAACTCTATTCGCTGTTTGGTTCACTGGGAAAAAAACACATTGGATTTAGAGTCCAGACTCTTTTTTGAACATCGACAAGAAAAAGGACTCTTGATTCAATCAGATTTAAGCTTAAATCAAGAACCAAGCCTCTTAATTTGAGCGGATTTCCTTTCGATTTAAGCTTAAATCTGATTGAATCAAGAGTCCTTTTTCTTGTCAATGTTTTCAAGAGTCTGGACTCTAGATCCAATGTGTTTTTTTTCCCAGTGTTACATAATTTGGGCTTTTTACGCTAAAAGAAACTATGTTGCAAGGTTCTTGCCCAATAATTCGCATACTAATCGGAGTTTCTTATCGATCATGATGAAGTGCGACAGCATATCTGTGGCACCTTTGCACATAGTCCCTTTTAGCACAAATACTTCCACTTGATGAGATAAGTGGATCTCGTCTATCAGAAGAGAACCAACTGTATTTTCAAAATCGTAAATCTTCATTAAAAAGGAAATGCTCAGAATAGTAAAAAAATTCTGTATTTTTTTCCCAAAAACATTTTTATCGTTAAAGGAAAACGATTGTTTGAATTTTACCGACGTGCACGTATTTAGTATTTTCTAAAGCAAAAAATAAAGTTTCACGATTTTAGAAAACATCGTAAACAAGCCGGTTCGTTTCTGTTAAATGTCATCTAATCCAAACTCCTAATAATCGGGCATCTCGAAGGTTGCTGTCAGTCACTCTATTACTTACCTCCTTTCTCCGTTTCAGTCACCCGCTTTCACCAATATGATCGGTCCGTTTCTCTTTTGTTTTCTTCGTCTATTGCTTTGTCTATCAGTTTCTACTTACCTTCTTTCTCCATTCCGGCCACCCACTTTTACCAAAATGCACTGGAAAAAAAACCACATTGGATCTAGAGTTCAGACTCTTGAAAACATTGACAAGAAAAAGGACTCTTGATTCAATCAGATTTATGCTTAAATCAATAGGAAATCCGCTCAAATTAAGAGGCTTGTTTGTGGTTTAAGCTCAAATCTGATTGAATCAAGAGTATTTTTTCATGTCGATGTTTTTAAGAGCCTGGACTCGAGATCCAATGTGTTTTTTTTCCAGTGTGATCGCACCGTATCCCTTTTCTCTTCTTTGTCTATTGCTCTGTCCATCTGTTTCAATAATCATCCCGCAAAGCTAACGTGAAAAGTGAGATACGCCCTTACATCATAGCAGGGTCGATGCAAGGTAAATTTGGAGAGGGCAAATGCGCCATCAAATCGTAGCCCTCCTGACATAAGGACTTAACTACATCTCGCGATGAACCCCGTCCGCCAACTGACCCTATACTTTTCTAGTCTCATCCTTAAGTGTATTTCCGCCCTTCTATCAGGCAATCGACAAAATGCGCCATCGCCAGTGGGTCACTCTCGAAGTAAATTCGGCGCTGACAGTGAGTGATGCGTTTTGCGTTCGCGGCACGGAAGGCGCTCGGCGTCCGGTCCGTTAGGTTCCGATATGATACGTTACGTCATCAATTTTAATTGAGCGACATCTGGCTCGCGCTCATCAGGGGCGCGGTTGCCACTCGAGGCGAATAATTCATGAATTTTCACCAATCAGAGATGTGATAATGGGCATTTAAGGTGCGGATCCTGCAACTATGGCCGGGTGGTGCGGATAGAGCTTCGGTCAAGATCGAGTTATGATTGAATTAGTCCGGTCCTAAATTCTCCTCTGAACTTTTAATGGGATCGAGTCTGGTTGGATATTTTCGATGAGAGAGCGGCACATGGTGCTTGGTCAGAATATGAGGTGGTAGTAGAGCTACGCAGTGTGATCCATTGTCAAAAAATCGGACACCGTTACATACCTTGAATGAATTTTTAAGGGTATCATCGTTAAAGGGTTTTAATTTTTCGTCATAATTGAACTTTACAATGAAGGACTCATAACCAAAATACTGAACTTTTTTGCTTACCTTGATTTAAAAATCTGAATTTTTTATCTATGCACCAATCTCTCATATTCTTTGTAAAGGCATTAATAGCCTGAGTTGCCGAATGTATCTAAACTAACGAACTAACTAACTAACTATAATTTGGAACTATAACTCATTTATGGAAACACGTGACTGCTTAAATAAACTTATATTTTCACCATTGGCAGCGAATAATTTCGAGAAAACCCCTCTTACATTAATTCCCCAAAACATGACCTAATATTTTTATTCCAGCAGAATTGAGTCGTAATTCGGCCGGGAGATGGGGTGGGCCTCTAAGTTTTCAAATTAATAATGATTGAATTCAACGAATGCAACTCTTAAACTTAGTTCTATCCGATGCGCTGCGGTTTCTGACAAAGTTGAAGGGTCTCATCAGGGAAGTACGATATTATCTAGTAAAACATATTCATCCTTGGTATACTATGAGGAAAATATGCCTAAAATCGTTGAATTATCTTACATGTTTATGAATTTGGTAACTATTGCGCTCGACGCAATGGTTTATCCAGAGCTTCAGTGATATTGACAAAATCGTTCTCAATTTTCCTGGGAGGTCGAACCCCTGGTCATAAACAAACCCCCTCCAATTGGACTACATTTTCCAATTCAGAACTGCAGTTTCCGGCTCATCTGTAAAAACACGTATCTGCGTTGAGAAACTAACAATACATACGTTGTTTCTGAGCTGTGCTGAGAATGGGCCTGTTGCAAACTTTTGCTAGAGCAAAAATAAGAGTTGTTTCTCATAGATAATGCCTCAAAAATCACGATGAGCGCATCGGCAAAGTCTGAAATGCACTCATAACTTCACAGTCTGCGTAAGAAATTTGCGGTTTTTTGAGCTTCCCGCTTCAAAAGCGATACTACGGCACAGGTGAACATTTTATAAGAGGAGTCGTTCCATCGTCGGCAATACTCATCATGGCCGACGCCAAAACACGTGTGATGGGACGAGATAATACCTGAACTGGATTAGACCAGATAACAATCGGCGTGTTTTAACGTTCTTGTTTTCCACGCCCGAATTGATTGACCTTGAACTCTCCTCGAATTACGCGCGGAACTGCGCGCAAGCGTCGGCCATGATGAATATCACCGACGATGGAGCGACTCCTCTAACAAAATGTTCACCGGTGCCGTAGTATCGTTTTTGAAGCGGGAAGCTTAAAAAACCGCAAATTTCTTACGCAGATTGTGAAGTTATGAGTGCATTTCAGACTTTGCCGATGCGCTCATCGTAATTTTTAAGGCATTATCTACAAGAAACAACTCTTATTTTTGCTCTAGCAAAAGTTTGCAACAGGCCCATTTGTAGTTCCAAATTGCAAAATTTGATTCAATTAAAGGCCTCCATAGTTCCATTAAAGAATAGGCTCTTATTTTTCATTTCTTTTTTCTTTTCTTAAAGGTTTTGCAGGTAGATTGCTTGTTTTGTTTGTAATTCAAGTTTTTGTCGATTTTTAGACCTACAGTTTCGGGATACGTTCGCCTCGCGGCATTTTGAAAAAGGAGCAAGTTTTGTATTACTTAAATTCATAACTTGTCTAATGGCTATATGTGCCTTTAATAATTTAAAGTGCTTTTAATTCACGGTTAATTCGAACAGGCTCCCAGTCCCTCCACGATTCCAATCTCACGCCGAGATGCGAGTCGCGTCCCGGAGCCGCGCGGAGGGTGGATTTTATCCGGTCCCTGGGCCCTAACGTAATCTGGGAAACAAGGTTTTCCAGGAAGATTAAAGGGCGTTATCCCCTTTTTTCCTGAGAGCGTATCAGTTCATGAGTCAAAGGTCGCGGCCTGAAAGAATCCCTTTAAGTATGTACGTGATTGGCAATAATGCCGGGTCGGGCCGAGGGAGGGGTCGAAGGGCTCGAGGGGGAGGGGGTGGGGGGCACCGTTAGCACCCTCTCTAGATGTGCTCCCCTATTGCATAGGCTCGGCGCGATGAGTAAATTGTAGGCTAATCGACCCGTGAGACTCCTCAAGATATTCTTAATCCTTGGCCGCTCTTCGAGGGGCTCCGCTCAGCGTGGGAGAAATTCTTGAGTGGGTCATTCATGTGGAGAAAGAACGCCGTATGTGCCTTCGGACGTTGCCAAATCTGCTTCGATAAAATGAGATATTCCTGTGTAGTTTTTTNATACCCCCCCCCCCCCCCATGGAGATGTTGCATGTGTGAGGAATTTGCGATTTGACTATTGATTCTTATGTAAAATTTCGCGAGAAACGATGGTCCCACTGGTTTTCTCTGAAATCAACTCCCAAGCTCAAAAACAGCTCTCAAGTTAAGGCGAAAATGGAAGGGATATCCCACCCCAACCTTAGAGTCCACCTCTACATCAAGACAAACTGATAGAAAGATAGGGAGCAAATACATTAGCAGTGATGCCGTGTTTTCAGTTTTAGAGTCCCCAAATAAAGTGGCATCCCTGTCAATGTATTTGCTCCCTATCTTTGCATGGAGAGTTTGTCTTGATGTAGAGGTGGACTCTCAGGGTAGGGTGGGATATCCCCTCCATTTTGGCCTCAACTTGAGAGCTTTTTTTGAGCTTCGGAGTTGATTTCAGAGAAAACCAGTGGCACCATCGTGTTTCTCGCGAACTTTTACATCAGAATCAACAGTCAAATTGCAAATCCATCACTCATGCAACATCTCCATTCTTTAGATTCCCCCCCCCCTTACTTCAAATAGCCAACAAGGACTAATCTTGCGCTTTTAGTTCCATCCCCCCTCCGTCCTTACTGAACCAGTCCCAGACAATCATTGTTTGAGACCATCAAAGTTGGATCGCCTAGCCGGGAATCGAACCCGGGACCTCCCGATCATAGAGCTAGCGCCGCAACCACTACACCATTGGAGGCTACATAAAGTACCTTGTTCGTAATTTAATCTTGAGCACCCAATAATCCAAGGAAAAGATTCGTATTTTTCCAAAAAATAAACTCATAAGTAAATAATACTTAAATAAAGATTCCACGATAAGAAATGTGGCAACATTCGAATATTGGCGGCGTTTCTACTTAGGACGGCACTACCGAGGGTTCGGTTCATGTTATGTGTGCCTCTAACAAGCCCATTGCGTGAGATTGTCTCTTTAAGGATGTGAGAGCTATTATTTCTGAAAGTTAGATAGTTTGCATGACATTCAACAAATATTTTCACACTGACGAAAAAAACGCTAGCTTAGCTTTAATTCAGTTCCCTAAAAAGGACAATCATTACAAGATTCCAGTAGAATCCAATTGTAAGAGATTACAATGATGTGACCTTACGACAAAAAATAAATATTAATGAAAGAAGTTTACCTCTATTACCTACCCTTTTTGTTAAGATTCGTTCATCCCTAAAAACTTGTAAAACTTATACAATCACGCAAAACTAAGGGGTAGTACCGTGACCGCTTCGCTCCCTATTCGTCATGCATTTCACGTTACTTTATCATAAAAATGTCCAACTACAATATAGGTACACAGAACTGATTCAGAAGCGAATTCAACGAGTAGTGCACAGAACTAACGAAAAAATTTAAAAACTAATAGAAATTTCATTGTAAGGAAGGTAAAGTTCAATACTGCTGATGCAGATTGTTCTGTTCTGTGTAAAATTGCATCACCATCTAGATTTTATTCCCAGAATATCGTAGATATACCCCACTCATCGTCAGCGCCGCATAACTTCACCTCGTAACTCCAGCGTATGTATCAAAGCGTGAGAAATCGATCAAACTCTTTCGATATCTTTTCCCGGTTTCATGTTGGTCACACGTGAGAGAAAAATTTAATCGTTTCAGAATTACGTTTGCGCAGCTGTTACCGTGGCTCCTCTTCCCTCGAGATTGATCAGGAATCCTGTTGAAATAGTAGTCAGTCCCAATCCCCCGCATTCCTCGCAAAAAACTGTATAAAAAGTTGAACCAACGCTGCTAAGTTTTTTAATTTTCGATACTCACCGTGCTGTCGGCTTTCTACTCGAGCTTTTCCGGGAAGAGCGCCGCTTGCACGGATAAAAATGAAAAGCCGGAGGAAGAAAGACGTAAGCCCCGCGGAATTTCTATAGCAAATAAGTTCTTTTCCGAACAAGCCGTCCGAATGAGGAGAGGAAACTTACGAAATAAATTCCTCGCACGATGCGCACGAAATAATTGATTTCGAATCTGCGGAAGTCGCTCCGAAAGGGGCGGGAGGCGGGGGACGAAGGGGGGGGGGGCTCGGAGCTTTCCGGAAAAAAAGCAGTGCCTTTGAGTAATTGGAGGATCTGGATGGAAAAAGTAAACAAAAACATCGGGAGGAAAAGAAAAAAAAAGAATAAACTTACAGACCACTTTCGTATTTCCTCGCGCGAATCCGCCCGGAATCGCATCATTGTTTCACGAGATAAAAGTTTACGGCGGCAAATGGATAAACGTTTCAGAGGTTAGCATATTAAAATGAAAAATTACCGTATCGGACCCCTCGCCGAACGTATAAAATTCTACATTGTAAATAAACGGGGTCTGGACCGTACACCGAAGACACTTGTACCTCGAGTGATATGGAACTCCGTGAGGTTGAAAAGTTTTGGAACGATTTTCCTTGTTATCTGAAAATGTGACCGATCGCGGGAGTACGGACGGCGCACAGTGGATCGAGTCAATAGGAGAGGTCGGACAGAATGGAGAATTGGAGATGTTGCATGTGTGAGGAATTTGCGATTTGACTGTTGATTCTTATGTAAAAGATTGCGAGAGACACGATGGTGCCACTGGTTTCCCCTGAAACAACTTTCAAGCTCAAGAAAAGCTATCAAGTTGAGGCCAAAATGGAGGGAATATCTCACGCTATCCTGAGAGTCCAAGACAATCTCTCCATGCAAAGATACGGAGCAAATACATTAGCAGGGTTGCCGTGTTTTCAGTTATGGAGTTCCCAAATAAAGTAGCAGCCCTGTCAATGTATTGGTTCCCTATCTTTGCATGGAGAGTTTGTCTTGATGTAGGTAGACGTGGACTCTTAGGGTAGGGTGGGATATCCCCTCCATTTTGGCCTCAACTTGAGAGCTTTTTTTGAGCTTGTGAGTTGATTTCAGAGTAAACCAGTGGCACCATCGTGTTTCTCGCGAACTTTTACATAAGAATCATCAGTCAAATCGCAAATTCCTCACACATGGAACATCTCCATTTGAAAACTTCAAACGCTTAAAACTCCGTTTAGACAAAACTTTGAGGTTCTAAAAGTGGTTCCATTGGCTTCCTCGTAAAATTTGCCCCTAGATGCACAACTTTAAATATAAAATGTGACGAAATGAACATCGAAATTTGCAGTTTTGGTACAAAATTTCATGTCCGACCACTTTGATTGACTCGATCCACTGTGCGACGCTACTTCAAGGCGGCAACAACTTGTACAGCTACATTTTTATCGAGCTCGGTAGTTCAAATGTATGTCGCGACTTCTATGAAAAAATCTCCCCCGTTGTCCGGAGAAGTAAATCGTGAGTAGTATGTTTAATTTATTTTTGTGCCGAAAGGGTGCGGGTCAACTTGTATTTGTATGAAAATACAACATACAACATTCATGGATCCTGAGTATGACAGGCTAGAATTTGGAACAGCTTTTTCTCCAAACTTCGTTTTTGAACTGAAAACTTCTAGTCGCGAAAACTCCAGTTCGGTTTCACATTTTGGCGTTGTCCCCGCGAAAGGACGTAACTAAATTTAAATGTTGCCAAATTTGCCCTTGCATATCGCATTCTTATTGGGAGACTTTGGGCATTTCTAACTGAAATTTCACAGATTTTCCCTCTGACCTCACCCAACAGTCAGGAAAATTTTGAACAAAAATTGCACACATACATTCTTGGATGTGGGCGGGCATTGTCGATGGTACCGGGCGAGGCCCTTCCCAGCAAATTGGGGTGATCCCATCGGACGAAGCCTCGTTGAGCCCGTAATATTCTTGTGAAAAATTGAATTGTTTGAGCCAGTTTTGCACCCTTGGAATGAAGTTCCGTTCCGTTTTGTGTTTTTTGGTTCTTTTTTTGACCCGGTATCAATTACTCATCTTGAGTTTTTGCGGACTCAAGCTCCTTTTTCTATAGACGGTTCAAAATTTGTTTTGGCTCTTCTTTTGGCGATTAGAAACTACAATCCCCGGGTCATCCGTAGAAACACGTATGTGCACAGGAAAACAAATGGTATATACGATATTTCTGAGCCGAGTCAAAGATCGCCGTCGTTCTTAATTGAATCAGTGAGATCGAAAACACACCAACTCGAAAAAATGAAAATAATTGAGACACACACACAAAATTGCGCAGTTGGTGAAGAAGTTAGTCTAAGAAAAATATTTTTGGTGCTGAAAGACAAGTACTTAAGGACACTTTAAAGGTCCAGATTGGAACAGAAGCGCTAATTTCAATGGCCCTCATGAAAATTAACTGGCTCGAATGACAATGAAGCATTTTCGGGTTGGGCCTTGTCTCCACGGGACGTTTTCATGGGATTTGTCCCAAGTTCGAGTCGCAGGAATGAAACTTCGGAGATTTTTCCCAGTTGCCGGGTTGTCTCCACGAGACGGGGCTCATACAATCCTGCGACTAGTTTGCGCGGGAAGATAAATTAGTTAAAATCGAGTATTTAACCGGGATTAAAATAATAATTGCACTCAATTGACAATTAGACACATTATTTTATCGAAACAAACATGAACAATGGAGTAATCAACAAAATATCGCACAATTCGTTTTCACTTCTTCTTCCTCTCTCAGTGGGTCCTAGGGGTACAAGGACCAAACTTGGTACTGGGAAAAACATTGATTAACTCAATATTTTTCCCAACTTCGTAAGTGGGATTTTTCCCTCGGACAAATCCCGTGAGACAGCCCGTGGGGACAAGGCCTTACGTATTGATGTAGTTGATGTATTTTCGCTCTCACTGATTCAATTGCAAAATGAAGTCCCATTCTACAAGGATATATTTTCCAAATCTTGTCGTGATGTACAATGAGTCTTCGGGAAGCACCTTTTCTGGGAACTCCTCAACACCAGTTGATCAGTAACTGTGAGGGTCACGAGGCAAGTTTTGGAAGCGAGACAAAATGTTCGCAGGGCTATAGTTCGGGGAGTCAAGTCGCTAATTAATTGTTCGCTAATTGGAGCTCATATCCGAGGATTGATTCAGGAAAGGGAACTGCGAGGAAGTTTTTGAATGTTTTACGATTTTACTCCTCCGAGCTCTCCGTAACCCGGTAATTTCGATTCTAATTGGATTCGTGTTGAATTCAGCTCTCGTTTAATTTAATTTGTAAACTCAGCGTCAGAATGTTCCCGTCAAACACTAAATTGAAACAAATTATAACAGCGGAGTGGAATATCCGAAATTCTTCCGTTGGTGCGTGGAAATTTGGCGCGAATTTTCATTCGTTTTGTTTTTGGGACTCGTGATGTGAAACTTTCAACTTCTGATGGATAAGGAGCTTTCTAATCGAAACCCAATTAGATCGAAGAAAGAGTTTGTTCCTCCAGAGATTTGGTTTGATAGCAACATCGTGTTCGTCGGAAGCATGGTTTGAATATGCAAAGCTTTGAATCATATCAATATAGCTATATTCGGTATAGAGTCACTCAAAATCAATAAGAAAATCAGCCAGCTCAAGGAAGTTTCAAAGGCAACGAGCGTGCTGCGCCAAATTTTTAGTAAGAATATATTGATGATGTGAAGTTGAAAGACGAGTCTATATATTTTATCTACATAGACGGTGAATTTCCAAAAATTCGTATTTCATTTGCAGTGTTTAAAAATCTTCGCTACAATTTTATTTTTTTTTAGGAGGACATATTAATATCATTCCTTGAAATTTGTCAAAATTTACCTCGCTCAGAGAAGAAAAATTGCAAAGGTTTCAAAGAATTGACGTTGAGTAATTCCTCTTTTAAAAAATAAAGTACGGAAGGAAGTGCACACCGTCACAAACCGAGATACGTGGTTTGGAAGTTTCACCGTCGGAATGATAATTGATTGGACTCACACTTATGGATTGGACAAAATACGGGTCGATCACGAGACACTCGCAACTTCCTTTTTTAGTATTATTTATTTATTCTCAAATCGCGAATGAGAGGAAGGATACCGTCCTCAAAAATGTTGGTTACGTGTTTAGGTCCGTAGAGTAGGGTGCAAGAAAAGTAATGCTTATCTTTTCAAATGTATCGTGCACTAATTATTTCCCTCGTAATATAATTTAATTAGGTATTTTCTCCTGCAGATCTGTCAGTCGGAAAACCGTACCAAAAGTTTTTGTATTTTCCCCAAAATAAGGATACCGTTCTCAAAAATGTTTATTAGGTGTTTTGGTGCGTAGAGTAGGGTGCGATAAAAGTAATGCTTATCTTTTCAAATGTATCATGCACTAATTATTTCCCTCGTAATCTAATTTAATTAGGTATTTTCTCCTGCAGATTTGTCGGTCGGAAAACCGTACCAAAAGTTTCTGTATTTTCCCCAAAATTGTATGACCATCCTGTTTGTAAACTCATGTCTAGGCCGTCTTTTCATAATCTAAAAAAACCTGATCGCGTATTTTCAAGCCTAATGTCGAAAGTGTTTCCTTTATTTTCACTCTCTCTTTTACAACATGGCAGGGCTTTGTGTTTAAGCCCTAGTTGCAGCTTTTTACATGCACTGAGCCTCCTGTTTTCCCGGCTGTCCTATCTTAAATCGACACGACTTCATTTCCCTGTTCATCACTCACCCCGAGCAAAAAAAGGGACCCGTGGAGCGGTTTGCTTTGCTGCGGCAGCCCGGGTGGAGATGCATAGGGAGGGATGAGTGGAAAAAAGAGGGTTGTGAGCAGGGTTGCAACATGAAATTTTACTATCAAGAAGATCGAAAATTTGGGCGGAGTTCCAGAAAGCAGTGAAATTAATGAAGTTTGTATTTTGGGTTTTTCGCCCGCACACTAAATCAGCTAGTGCTCAAACACGATAAAAATTGAATGTTGCTCTAGTATTTAGAATGTTAAAAAATGTACATGTATAAATGCTGATTTTACATTAATTAAATGCTGGGTGAACTACATCCACGGTTTAATAAACAATGTTGAGTTAGCATTTTTTTACATGGAAAATCAACATTCGATATTCTTATCGCACATTTTTGAAAAGTATAGATGCTAAATCAACAGTCAATTTTTTCCGTGAACTGTGGTGGTTTTTCTTATCAATATAACAGCTTCTGGAAGAAGAGGGAGGTAATCATCGAAATTTTTTACCAAATTTAAAGTTGAAAAGTATTTTACTCTCGCAACATCTGTTTCGACTTTTTTTTCAAGCAATGAAACTCATTTATTTTTACCCTCTTTCATTTGAAAGTAGGTTCATTTTTTATTCCTTTAATTCGTTTCAAGTATCAAAATATGTATTTCTGCACTCAACAAGGGTGTCAATGAAAATGTGAAAGAAATTGATTTAGAATTTGTTTTTAAGGGTGTCTTATTTCTTTACAGTTTTTAAATGACACTATAAACCAAAAATCTTGGAATTTCACACACCTTGGAACTACCTTCCATATATTATCTCACAATATCCATTCAATATACCAAAAAATTTGGGAGAAAACTACAATTGCATATGGGGAAAGCAAATGTGTTACTCACCGCAGTTCTCAGTAGAAACTCCCAATGAAATCTATCATTTAAAATTTCTCATGGCTGTTTTGAAATTTCAATCGGCATTCTACGATCTTATTTTTCGTGGAAATATTGCAACCCTGGCGGCGAGCGGCGTGAAATAAAACAAGAGCGCAGTGGAGCTAGTGTGTTATGTTTGCTAACGACCGGCCATGCATGGTTGATGGAAGAACAATAAACGCTCGAAATCTCTCTTCTTTATTACTGTTGACGTTCCCAGAGTGAGGTAAAGGCGCGGGACAGGAAGAGAGGCGNGGGGGGGGGGCTGTGCACATACAAACAGGGGGCTGTCAGAGGCGAGTTGGCCCCAACTTTGAGCTTTCGAGGATAGCTTAAATAGACGGAGTGACGTATCCCGGGTCCGGCCGCGGCCGCAGGAGTGCAAGCAGTGAAACCCTAACTTGTCACTGCTCGTCGGGTTGCAGCGACACTCGTTGAAGGAGTCGCTTTCCTCTCAGCTCGAAGTTGGGCGTCTGCGGGGAGGGCCGTTCTCGATGGTCCGCAGCTCCTCTGGAAGTATAGCTAAATTGAAGTATTTCACGGTTGAAGTATGACTGAATTGAAGTATGACGGAATTAAAGTATGGCTGAATTGAAGTATGACTGAATGGAGAATTTACACACAAAAATGTTATATTGCTTCATCTGAGAGTGCCTAATGAGCTGAGTTGGCAGTATTTTTCATATTTTTTTTTCTGACATGGGAAAATGGAGAGAAATAGATTTAATAGTGAGAAAATGTGCCGTCTCATGACGTCATCTGGCGGCATTTTCCATCTAAACACACGTACTTTATCAGATTAGGTTATTTTGTCATATTTCCTCCAATAATTGTCCCATTTAAAAACCAAGGATATCCTCGTATTCAGTTTTCCTAGCAGTATCATTTTACAGATGAAATTTACAACATTTCAGACACCTGCACATTCTCTATTGAAGTATGACTGAATTGAAGTATTTCACGGATGAAGTACGTCTGAATTGAAATATTTCACGGTTGGGGAATTTTTACGGCATTTTGAAAAATTGGAGGTATTACCCAGTACTTTTAACGGTCGTTCCATGGTATTTCCGCGCAATCATTCAACATTACACTAGGGAAAAAAATCTCTTGGATAAAGAGTCTAGACGGTTGCGTGGCGTGCTTTGCGATATCGATGTATAGATTTATCTGCTTTTGAAAACTAGGGGTATGGATCGATAAACAGGGTGCTCGAGCAGTTAAATAGGGGATTCTAAACCATAGTTTCAAATGGGAAAATATCGCTAATCGATTATTTTCGCCTCGCCCCTGGATTTTCTTAAAAAGTTTGACACGAAAAAATTGAATCAGTCCGAATGAAACAGAACCTCGAAACAAGTTGTCCACATTTTATACAAGTCAATGGAGACATTTCTGTTACTGTAGCATTTATGTCAACTCAGACTTTTAAAGCTACCCAAAGTGCGTGTCTCTTGACACTAAAAAGCTTTTTCTTGGACTTACTTTTTTACCATCCTTGCAGCTTTTTGTTCCTCTCAGAAATTTTCATTTTTCCGCTTTACTTTTCACCGATTCAATCATCAAGGAAAGTTCGTGCCGAACATTATCTTTCAATAGCTTTAAAATAAAGTCATAAGCACTGATTTTATTTTGCAACCGATTCAGAGTATATTCATGTCGATGATTAATTGCATTTAAAGAGTACCTTCGGCTGTGTTTAAGACTTTTTCAGATTATTCCGGGGACAAACATCCCTTATTGATTGATCTACGTACTGGAAATTATTAAAATTTCAAATATATACACCGTAATCAGAATGCATTGAGCAATAGCTTAAGTACCATCTCAAGAAGTTTATATTTTTATCGGTGCCAAGATTCTTGCGGCACTGCGAATAGTGGTATACGTATTCCTTCATCCCGTCGCTCCTCTCGCGTAAGAGCGTATCTCGAAATCCGTTTGAGCCCTATAAAGCATGCATTTATATGCAAAACAGGGCTCAAATTGGAATTGAGATACGCCTTTACTCGAGAGGGGCGGTAGCGAGGAAACGCGATGGGGCGGGCGCCCGGGTGCATCGGAGCATATTTCAAAGGAACCGCTGAAAAGTGGATGGGGGGGGCGTGGGGGAGGGGGTCGGGGGAGGATTAAAAATGAATAGGGTGCGGGGGGCGAGTTAAAGTGAGTCATAAACATGGCGTAAAAGAAGGGATAATTGAAGAGACTCGACGGGCCCAACTAATTAAATGCTTCTAATCTTCTTCAGCTGGAGCTTCAAAACTAATCGGGAGCGGGGCTGCCGCTCCGGGTGGAGCTCCCGTTTTTTCCGGGCGGGGGCGCCGGTTTTTTCCGGGCGGAGCGGCACGCCCGGGACCGGGAGGCGCTGAGCTGTCTCTTATATGCCAAGTTAACGTAATGAGTTCTTTTCATGTCTTAATATTCTCGTCCGGGCGCGGTTATTACGTCGGCTGTTAGTCAACCTATCGCCGCGCGCTGATTTCCTCTCTTGTGGATCGAGTGCTAACCGTCTTCGCGCCATTCCGAAGGGCTTTGAGAGTCTCGCCGATTACATCATAATTCGACGCGATGCCCTCTTCAGACGATGAAAAGCTTGGTTTTTCCAATCAGGATGAAGATTTTTGCCAAGTTCACACGCTAAATGGATTGCATTTTGCAAAACCACTAGCATTGCAATGTTGCCAAGATTGTGCAACTTCTTTTGTCTTGGAAGAAAAACTCAATTATCCATTAATGGTTTCTATTTTACTCGCTAAAAACTGTGAATTTAAGACAAAAATTACCATCTAAATTTCATAGTTTTTCAGGATTTCCGCAATTTTATTGCTAAGGATGAAGTTGCAAAATTTTAGCATCATTGCAATGCTAGTGGTTCCTTTTTGCAAAATGCAAAAGCAGATATCAGCGGCCGTTGCTTAGCAGTTGTGATTTCACAAGAAAGGCGTAGAGGATAAGGCGCATGAGTGCAATTTTTTTTTTTTTTTAAAAAAAATTGAGATATTAATGATATTTAGTAAAACTAGTCTTAATGCATATTCTGTGAAAAATTCGCTCCCGAATCACTATTCTTAAGCATCAAAATGTCAGTTTGAACTTTCTATCCGCCACAAGGATTCATGTAAGTTCGAGACGTCAAACACGTATTTCTCAAAATAGCAAAAACTGTACTTGTGCGTCGTCCTCCAAGCCCCTCATAAGAAGTTATATTTTATTCAAATGTATATTAATCATGAAATTGTAATATTTTACTTAAATTGATAGTTTTTAAGTCCCCAATCATCATTAATTGCTGAAAATCGCCAACCTAATTTTTATTTTGATATTTTTACTTTTTGATCGGCTATTGCTCAATTTAAAAGTAATGACAACCCACATGATAAACCAGTTCTTATGAAGTAAACACATTATTAGTTGGTTGAATTTTCAGAAAGAATCATCTACTGATTTCACCGTTCCAAAAATACGTTCTCCTTTGGAAAAAAAAATAATCTGCCAAAAATGTGTGAAACATATTTTGTCACAGAAACAGGAAATAAAGTGAAAGTGCATTCCAAAATAAAAGAAAATTCAAGAGGGCATGAACTTGCGTTAAAAATATACCTAAGGTATTCCTCAGAAGTCAATTTCGAAACAAGAAAGAAAAAAAACCCGAGCAAGGCATACTTTTCAATCCACACCATACAATTCAAATCTGTACGAAATTCAAATCGAGTGCTCAAAAAAAAAAATGTGTATCAATGGTGGTTACAGGGCATCCCAGTTCTAATTCCGCGCCGGAAAAACGCATGGATAGTTCGCAGGCGGGCTCGGGCAGGGAAAAGAATAAAATACCGGGAATAAAGGTCAGTTGCATTGCAGGATTGTCTCGGCAGGCTGCGTGGGAGGACTGTCAAATATTTGTATTTTAACACGTCCTTCTCTGCCCCTCTTTGTTTATCGACGCCTGTGCGAGTCGAGATTGCCACAGCCTCTTCGAAAAACCTCATAAATTACATTGAAACGTGCGAGGAATGTTATGATTTTCAGCACATTGTGGCATCAAGGGGGCGGCTGCTCACGAGTGCATAAAAACCCGTGTTTATTTTACCGCATCGTTCAGTTGCACCTTCGGCGACGCCGAGTACCGACAAAAAATCCCTCGTCTCCCAACCCGTGGGAAAGTTTCGCCGCCCCGCCTGATGCCCGACTGTCGTATTGCCCTTTCGAGTTTAACATCGACGAAACAATATGATGGAATCTGTGGAAAAATGTGAGACTCGTAATGTTTCGCAGCTTATGATGGAAAGTTATCGTTAGTATTCCGGAAAATCAGTGTATTTCTATATTTTGTCATTGCAGAGCAATGATGCGCCTTCAAATTGGTTGCTTATGCAACGAAACATCCCCCGTGTTCGAATAGTTGCTTGATGGCCTTTAAAGCAACTCTGACCCTTTAAGGAGGATTTGTTGCCGCCGCATGTTTAACACGAACTGTTTTACGATCGGAAATGAGCTTACAATATGTTGACATTTTTTTTTAAAAGTTTTATCGAGGAATCAAAAATTTGCGATCAGTTAACTTTATTTTTGTGCTCTAACATAGCATAGCGCGCCCTAAAGTTAGTTGATTGTGCAACAAAACATTCCTCATGTTCAAATAGTTACACTCGATTTCTTTTAACTCTAACCGTAGTGTTGGTGCCGTATCTTTATCTTTGGCTGATATTTGTTTACAATCGGATACTTTTTAGTTTGAAACATTTAAGAAATAAATTTTACACAGTGTCATCGACAGTGATTTTTTTTTTGCCGCGAACATCAAATTATCACGACTTCCATTTGGATGCAGGTATTTTTTTTTTAAACCATAGCGCCCAAATCTCAACTTTTTTAACTTTCTTTTATTTTTTTAAGAGATAGAGAGAGAGAGTTGTTAGGTCAGAATAAGACAATTTTAAGAAGGAGAGAAAAAAATATATTTTCTACAAGTCTTTAGGAATAACATACAATAATCCATCTTTTTTAACATTGTGGCAACGGACTTACGAAGTTTAACTGTGTGGTTTATTTATTGATATAACGCTGGACTGTCAGTATGGAAAATACCAATTTTACCAGCAACCAATGAGTTGTGCGAATCTCTTCGGTTATTAGTTAGCGTTCATATTAACCATAATGTCGGAAAAGTTATCATCCTATTCCTCGTGTTATATTTTTAATTTTCCTGTACAATCACAAACTTCTCATCCTCCTTTGAGGAATTAAAATATTTTTATTGACTGACGAAGTAGTTATATCGGCTACGAGCGCCATAAACTTGGTCACACCCGAGACCGCTCAGAGAGTAATGAAAAGAAAGCTGAGAAAAGAAACTGGGCGTAATGTGCCTATTCAAAACGCCCACAGTGATTTCAAAGGCGAGAAGGTTTCGCAGACCTCAATATAATTATTCATAATTCATTCTGGAAGACTTGTTTTCTCCCTCATTTTCAGGGCGCGGTATTTGCAGAGGAATTTTACCCTCTAATTCCCTCATTTTCAACCCAAGACGACCGGATTTTTCCTTAGAATTGAGGACACAGCTATAATGATCAATTGCGTTTGGCAGGGAAGAGAGAGTTCCAATCTCTCTGCTAATGAAAAAAAGTAAGGACGAAGAAGAAGGAAAAAACGGAGAAGCCAAAGAGCGAAAATCTATCCATTTCTGATTTTTTCTTAACGCTTAAGTCTCCATTGAACTCTTGCTTTTCGTAGCTTTTTTATTGGTGAAAATGTCGTTTGTATCACTGTGCAGGCCTAATGTAAAGGAATCAACCAGGAATGAATTCGCATCGTCTTTACTCTCAATATGAAGGGACTCTACTTAACCCCAGAGTCCCTTCATACTGAATGTAAAGACAATACGGATCCATTTCTGATTGGTTCCCGTATTTTAGGTCTCCACAGAGTGACAAACGGGAATAAAGATTACACTTTCACCAATTGAAACGATTATAAACTTGTGAAATGTGTACACGTTGAAGATCGGGGCGCCTTCAAATTGAGTGATACTTCCAGCATATCCGTGAAGTTGGTTTAGTTGCGTGACCTAACTTAACCCAACCTGACTCTGTTCCAATCAGTTGCCGGGCTTTGTGACCGACCAGGATAGTAAAATTCGGACTTATTCAATCACAGCAAAGACAAAATGTATTGCAACGTTCCGGAATCACTTTTTTAAATCATTATTTTTTACAACGAATCTCAGCAGATTGTTTTTCTGGAATCTTAATCGGCCCACTGATTGTCAAAGAATGACAGGTTTGATCGTCATGTTAGCGATCAGATTGAAAATCTTTACCGGACGCGCAGCACTCCAAAACGCGATTACTCTGTTGAAACCCGTTTTTTTTTTTCAAAGAAAAATAAGACTATCTGCTTGGTATCTAAAAATTACTAATTCAAAGGTAATCAACAAAAATTTTGATTCTTTAAGAATGATGATAAGATTAAAGGTTAGTTGGTTTGGGAAAGTAATTACCTGGCTTAGTACGATAGAATTCTAATTAAAGTTATATCACGGATTAATTGATCAAGTTTCATTGATCGAAGTTGTAGGATTACTGTGTACAAGTCGAGGATCGGGGTGCCTTCAATTCGAGTGATACTTCCAGCATATCCATGAAGTTCGTTTAGTTGCGTGACCTAACTTAACCCAATCTCACTCTGTTCCGATCGGTTCTTGAGCTTTGTGACCGATTATGATTGTAAAATTCGAACTTTTTAATCACAGCAAAGGCAAAATTTGTTCTAACGTTTCGTAATCACTCTATGTACATTATTTTTTACAACGAATCTCATCAGATCGTTTCTCTGGAAGTCCATCGTCAATTCTTGTCTGTTCATAGGTTTGATAGGTGAATGATATCTTGGCTCCTGTCCCATCGATTTTCATGCAACTTGGCATTATAAAGTATATTTGGGTGAGAAATTTGAATCTTTAGGGCAATTTTCCAAATTCAAAAATCTGAGACGGCGGACTGAGCCTAAAATGCTAATTTAGCTCTCGTTCAATAACAGCAAAGACAATATTTGCTCCAACGTTCCTTACTTTTATGTGTTTTTTTTTTTTTTTTTTTTTTTTTTTTCGAGGAAACTCATAAAATTGAAATTTCTGACCGCTAGGCGTTTCTAAATCCAAGATGGCGGACGTAGCCCAAAACGCTAGCTCGGCTCCTGTATCCAGCAAAGACGATGCGAATCCTTCTCTCATTGGTTCCCGTATTTTAGGCCCTCACAGTGTCCCAAGCGGGAATGAAGATTACGTTTTCACCAATTGCAAAGATTATAAACCAGAATGAACCGAGGAATTAGGGGCGAGGCAAGGAACGAATGGAGTGAGAGAAAGAACGGAGACAGGGATTCTAAAATGAGTTGATCAAAGATTACAAAACACGTCCGATTTGTGCCATCTTTATTCCCGTTTGTGACATCCATGAGCCGCGTTGTCTTAGCTCTCTCTATAAAGCGACTCTAGTTTTTTGCATCCATTTTTCTCCATTCTTGCTCCACGCCAAAGATACGCTTTTTCTATTTTAGGTATCGAATGTAAGATGAAAGAATAAAGTTCAGATTTTCGAAAATTTTCATTCTTTCCCACTTCTGAAAAATCGTCGCGACAATAATCAACAATCGTTGATTGCAAAAGCTACGCTTTTTCTATTTTAGGTATCGAATGTAGGATGAAAGAATAAAGTTCAGATTTTCGAGAATTTTCATTCTGACCCACTTCTGAAAAATCGTCGTGACAATAATCAACAGCCGTTGATTGCATATCTTTAACGTGTCAACCGACCCGGAACTCAAAATTACAGCCACACAATTAGGCATAACACAACCATCAAATGCTTCCGTATCTGATCAGCCGTGGATAAACATGTAACATCTAATAAACGTCTTTGTTACCGCTATCGGCGAACACAACCGAGATTATGATGAAGATACAATGCAAATTTCATTGAGAGAACGTTTCACGGTCGGAACTGAATCATCGTTTTCGCGTGGCACCGACTAAAATCCGTCGCTTGGCTGACATGAGGGCGTCACTAAACATTGAGATGAGCCCGGAAAAGCATTAAGTTGTATAGGCGACAAGGTTTATCGCAAAACGTAGTTAGGCCCTTATGTCAGGTGAGCGACAAATTAATTGCATCAATAGGATGTGATGAGACTTGCACGAATTGCTCGAACCGTTCAATGGCTCACTTACAACGTCACTCGACGTGAGCAACGTTACGTAGATGGTTCGCTAAATACTTAATTTGTAAAATTGAAATTGAGGGAATGGAGTTGTTGCATGTGTGAGGGATTTGCGTTTGACCGTTGATACTTATGTAAAAGTTCGCGAGAAACACGATGGTGCCACTGGTTTTCTCTGAAATCATCTCCCAAGCTCAAAAAAAGCTCTCAAGTTGAGGCCAAAATGGAGAAGATATCCCACGCTATCCTGAGAGTCCACATCTACTTCAATACAAACTCTCCATGCAAAGGTAGGGAGCAAATACATTGACAGGGCTGCCACTTTATTTGGGGACTCTAAAACTGAAAACACAGCAACCATACTAATGTATTTGCCTCCTATATTCGCATGGAGAGTTCGTCTTGATGCAGAGGTGGACTCTCAGGATAGCGCAGGATATCCCCTCCATTTTGGCCTCAACTTGAGAGCTTTTTATGAGCTTGGGAGTTGATATCAGAGAAAACTAGTGGCACCATCGTGTTCCTCGCGAACTTGTACAAAAGAATCAATAGTCAAATCGCAAATTCCTCACACATGCAACATCTCCATTTTACACTTGTATTTTGTACATCGAGTCATTCTTGGAGGAATACAGGTGCATGCGTTTAACCCTCAGGAAGTTGGCAACCACGGCCAGGGTTGCCAGATTATACCATTAAAAGCGGATATTTTTCACGTTTGCAAATGGGGGAAAACTGCTAATTTTCCTGTTGAACATGGCAACATTGATCGCGATCGCGAGCGCACGCAGAAAGCTAAGCCACATCAGCGTAAGTTATAGAGCAATTAGGAAAATCTGCAATTGTAATCGCTACGGTTGACCGAGAGGGGGGCCATCCAGGGATCGGAAGATCTTCGAGCCATTTACTCGGGGCGCAGCGCGCGCGGCGCGGCGGCGCATCGAACGTATTTTCGCTCGGGATCCAATTAATTAGTCGCCCATTGTTTTATTACAATTCGGATGGTAATTGAAAAGATTAGATTTGCTCCGCGAGAGCACGGGATGTCTAATAGTCGGCGAATTTGCCGGCTTTTGTCAGCGGACCGGCTTTTGCGTGGCGCACCGCCGTGTTTTTCGGGCCTTTGTCGCCGCGCTACTCGTCCGATTTTAATTAGTCCGAGAGCTCTCGTCCGCCGATTGACCCTCTTCTGACTGTGCCCGTTGGCGTTGGGGGCTGGGGTTTATAGGACCGGGAAACGAGGAAGTGTTAGGGGACGCTGATGCCCAAAATGTCAAGGAAAACACGGAAAATTCGAAATTCCAGAAGAGAGGTAGTAGAAGAAGTAGAAATGGAGAATGGACCACGAGACAAGGTACGAATTTCAGTATTCTGATACATGTTTCTTAACCGAAATTTCACGTAGAATACAATACGCACGATATCAAAAGATATGCATCCTAATAATAACATGTATTTTGTGTAATTTTTGCCAAGGTGTTGTGGGTGAATGACAACTAAAAGAATGAACATTTTTATATTAGCAGTACCTCGTAGCGAGAACCAATCATAACATAATAGTGCAGTATTGTTTATAAGGTTTGATGGGAACTCCTTCAATAAAGAATAAATTTAAAGCTAGTTTATGCATACCCCTAGATGATGACGTAACGCCGAAAGGTAGCGACATGGTGTCAAAGGTTCACTAACTACAAGAAGTAAACCTCAAAGTCTACGAAGCGGTCAAAGCAAAATTTTACACAAATTTGCAAAGCATATAAACGTATAATTCTCTTGCACACTTTTGGGCGCTTCTGGGTACCAGATGCGCCCTTTCCAGCCGTTCGACTCCCCCGATGTAACATGTAATATACTACATACCGTTTTGCCTTATGGGTAATGACGCCATTCTGGTACACCCTGGAAAATTTTGATTTTTTTCTGCATCTGGTATTCGTAAAAGTTTTCGTGAAATGTTTTGCTTTTAAGCATAACAATCTCGCACGGACGTATTACCTGGTTAAACTATTTTGCGGCTTCGTTATGCTTAAATGCCTCATATTCGAGGTTGTAGTTTCAGATTGATTCGAAAAAATCACGAACAGTCACGTGTTCTCTTCATTTTAGTGACGTATTACTGTGCTATTTTGTGATTGGTTCATTTTCTCGGCGCAGCATCGTCAAGCGGTTGGTCAAGCGTCAGGGCTCTGGGTTGAAGGTTTACGGTTATGTCAGAGAGAATAGAAAGTTAGAGGCCCGACTCGATGCTAGGTAATTGAAACAGCTCGCAGCGCGCTCGCTGGCAACGTACGCAACTACTATTTTCTATTGTTTTCCAGAGACTAGCGGCGGGTATGTTGCTGCCGGACCACCTTCACGTAGGCAATTTGTTATAAATCGTCCGTCCGCAATACTCTCGCTTGGCCGTATGAAACCGTTCCTCGCATGCGCAGTGTTAAAGAAGCGCCCTCCAACGCTTTGGCGTTGGAACTGCTTGTTTTAATTGTCGAGGATGTCCCTAATTTACATAATTTCGCTCTGATTCGGCTAAAAGCTCAATACTTTGTTTTCTCTCAACTATTATTTTAAGTAGCTGAAAACCTAATTATTTTGAAAATAATAACTTTACCGTCATCATTTGAATGCCATGATTTGTTAAAGCATTATAACTGCGACCTTAACGACTTTTGAACGCACAGCGTAGCGTCATCATGCGTTTAATCGCCCGATTCAGCACCATTTTTATTCTATAGCGTGAGTTTAGTTACCCTCCATAAAAAACACGCACGCGGCTTTTTATCTGCGATAAACTGAACAGCCGCTAAGTATATTTATGATGTCGCAACGAGCGGATTGGAATAAAATAGAATGGCGGGAAAGCAGCTTAAAGCAAGTGTAGCGTAACACCCGAGACACGATTTTATCCGCAAGTCTTGGGTGAAATAAAATAATTAGTACCTGCCAGGCTAGTTTATTGAGCGTAATGATGAACGATTGTTGCTTTGAGCTCTCTTGTCAACAATCAGCATGGCAATTCTGACATGCAATCATGGAAAAATGTAAACGAATGCAGGTGAACATTGATACCAGCGAAATGCTAAGGCGGTGGCGGGTGTTTTGAAAAATTTCATTTTTCACAAGGAAGTGATCGTATGATCTTATCCAAGATGACGTCATTACACTGCATTTCACAGGGAATTTTCACTATTTTGAGGAAAAGCGTATGAGTATGATTTTCCCTCTTGGAGTTATGCTGCTTGGCGCAACACTAGTTACGTCCAATCAGAGAGCAACTGTGGCAACTGTAGACGCGTTTTGGCACTAATTGGAGCCATCATCAGCGCTTGTCCTATTTAACTACAGTTTACCACAGGTTTTAGCAACCATGAATTAAAACTTCATTCACAGATTTTACCAAAAAAGGTAACCTTTTTCTGACCTTTTCTTTTTTCCTTTGTTTGTTGCAGGTAAGGAGAATAAGAATGCTCGCTGAATTTTCTCATAAGATTCTTTCGTCTAATTTAGTGGAGCGTATTGGTGACCATTCAAGGTACCAGAGCTTTCACCCAAAACTTCCAATGAAGATCTTGGCATTATTGATCGAAACGGTATTTCAGAAACATAATTATATCACCTGAAAGTCAAAGTAAACTGGTCAATATGACGGTTTGATACTTGCCATTTTTTTTTAAAAAAAACATTCAACTTATTTACTTTTTATTTTATCCCCCTCCATGAAAAAGTAATGTTAAATTTTCATCCACTCAAACAAATAAATCCAAGCAACTTGCTCCACAGTATTGTTGGTAGGCACTTTCCGTGTCAGAGATAGGTTCAAACCCAACCAAGCAACTAATCGAGCACGAGAGATGTTTTGTCGTATAACTGCTCATTTGAAGGCGCAACATTATAAACGATTTACCTGAAAATTTGAATTAAAATTTGTCGACACAAGCACAATTCTCAAGCCCACACTCCTAATTGCAAAATGGCTCTTAAAGATAGTTTTATATCTCTGAAAAGGAAATTTTTCATAAATTCTCTACGGGTAAAAGAATTGGAATCTCCTAAATGTCGTTGGAACTTTTAAGTCGATAAGTAATAATAACATTTATGCATTTTTTAAAAAGATCGAAGTTCATTTTTTTATTACTTTGAAAAAGTTTTAAAGTTTTGAAAGGGTGTGAAATATATTTAGAGCTTGCAAATTATTTTTAATTTTTTTTTTTTAAAGTATTCCCCAATAGGTGTATAAAATTATTCTGAAGCGTTTTTCATACTTTTAAAATCCTTCCAAAAAAACAAAAATGTGATTTTTGTACAAAATTTCGGCCCAATCCAAAAAATGTCACTAATTACCAAAAACAAAAAAAAAAACAANCCCCTTTTTTTTTTTTTTTTTTTTTTTTTTTTTTTTTGGGGTCGTCATTTTTTAGGGGGAGTTTTTAGGATTGGGCCGGGGTGGCTACCGCCACCTAGAATTGTTTTTTTTTTTTAATATTTTTATTGTTATCTTTCAAATAACAAACATTTTTCCAACAGTACTTTTATTTAGGAACGGAGAGTAACCAAGAAAGTAAATTAGCTGAAAAAAATGTTTAATTATTTCTTTAAGTTGAAAATATAACATTCTTTAAAACCAGCCTGTTTAACGTTATGCTATCAGGGCCCCTCCCACTAAATACGATCATCCGGGATACATATTTGTTTCAAAAATATTTTATACTTAAGATACTTGGAACAAGGCTTTTCACAGTGCTCTAAAATAAACAGGGGCACCAATTCAATATTAAGAAAATTCCTCTCCGCGGAGAGACTTTTCAGTCCCGACTAAAAGCCGAACTTAAAAGTATCAAACATCGGTGTCTCAGCCCGGGAGCAACGCCGAGAATGTGGGAAATTTCGTTTCGGCGACTCCATTAAAAAGGGCGCTTTAGATAAACTTTCCTCCCGGTCCCGGATGAATATGCACGGAAAGCTGCTTCTAAGGTCGAACCTCCAACAAGTCTGCGTAAATCATAATTTTAGTTTCGCCCGCGATTAATAAGCGATAGGGCGAGTCTATTGGCAGTAGGAGGGGGAGGAGGGGTTGAAAGGGTGGGGTCGCGAGAGGGTGCCTCGCGCGGAGCGATTTTGGCGCGAATCCAAGTTTTACAGTTTTTTGCCCCGGAGCGGGGTCGTTTTACAACTCTTAAAGGTCACTGATTCTTTCGCATCCGCGCTCGTTCGTTTTGAATTTTACGCGAAGTGAAGCTGACAACTCGCTCGGCTTTTTCCGCGAGCTTCGGGCGTCGGCCGTCGCCGCACAGTGGAACGAACCGTCTGGAGAGGTCGGACATGATATTTTGTCGCTCTCCCTAGAGCACCCTGTATATGGGAGAGTATTGCCATCTCTGTGCCGCTCTCTGATTGGTTCATCAGTTTTAGGCTATCATGGAGCTCCAAACTTTGCCCAATGTAAACAAACCCGACCCAGAGGAACACGTATTATCGGCTGACAAATGAATGGTAATCACACTCAAAGCTTAATATTCGGCAAAAATATGCATCAAAGTTCGATCCGAACTCAATTCAGAAGTTGTAAATAAACCAATTTCTATCACACCATAAATCACGTCTAGAACTTTGTAGAACTTTTTCGCCATCTTGTTTGTTTATATTGGAAACCAGGAGCGGAGGGGCTGAGGTTTGTTTACATTGGGCCAACTTTGGGGCGCCATGATAGCCGACCAATCAGAGAGTGGCACACTTTTTCTGTAGTAAAAAGATTGAGATGGCAATACTCTCCCGTATACATGTACTCTATGTTCTCCTGGCATGAGGACGTTAATAACTAAACTTCAAGATGAGCCCCGTCGTTCGAATAATCCAATGCTTTCTCAGGACCATCTCTAAGTGTAGTTACGCCTTTGCCATTAGATCAGCCAAGCGACTTTTTTGATCGAAAGTGTATATTTTGATGTTAAGATTCACCGTCGTTCCTTTAACAGCCCCTTTCCTTAGGAGGCCCAATATTTGAATTGCGTTAAGCAGGAAGGAACCAAAGCCTAATCAGCCATTGCCAAATTTAATTGGGTAACTTAATGTGCTACATAAAAACCGGTTGTGCGTATTTTTGTGAAAATTTCAGAGAATTTTCTGCGGAGTAGGAAGCGAATTCCATAAAGTTTTCTAAGGAATCCGCGCAAATGTTCTCTTGTAAGAAATTAAATTGCACAGTTTTTGGCAGTAGCTGATGTGGCCTGGTTTCTTTCAGCTAGACGCGGGCCATTTATGGCAAGTTTCTTGTACCAGGTATCCGACGTATCTCCACGAAATCCTTGGAGTGCGTGACTTAATTCAAGCAGACTCTTGTTTTTCATAGGAGTAGGATATTAATTTGTTAATTTCGGTAATTTTTACTGCCCATATCGTGTTATACGTGAAATAGATTTATAAATCAGAACGCTTGAATTCGCATACATCGTCCAGTGGACCGTTGTCCGTCATTGGTTATAAGAACATTAGATGGATCAAAAAAAATGTATGAATATTATAATCGGATGAAAAATTAGTATCATTAAAAAAAGACAAAAGTCCAGTTAAACTTTTATTTTTTCATCCCTCCTTACACATGTTATTCATACTGTTATTCATGTATTACGTGAGAATAAATAATTCTGTCCTACATTTTTGACTTGCAGAATAGATCTTGATGGGAGCTTAAAGGTCTCCCACCTCTTAACCTCATCTCGAAAGTAGTACTAGTTGAAAGGTTTACAGCTTCTTTGAGGAGTGTTTCTTGAAGGACTTTTCGCGAGAAAACCAATGAAGCCACTTTTAAACTTCCGCGGTCTGTATTAACGAAGATATTAGCTTTTAAAGTTTCCAAATAATGTCTTACATCTTCCTTTGACTCGCTTTACTGTGCGCCGAAGCGAGCTCCAAGCCACGCCGCATCCAAAAGTCAATCCATTTGTTTCCGACTTAAATTCATGGTGCTAACCATGCTGTCTCTCTCTAATTTATTTATTTCGGAATGATGCGCAAATGTTATGTTCGAGGGCAGAGAAATTTTAGAAAATCAACTTTAGCCAAAAATCGCTTGTATGGGCATTTTTTTCCTCTAATTTTCCTAATTTGACTGGACTATGAAATAAACTTATCCATGATGTGTAACAACAGTACCTAGTACTGAATAGTATGCCATTAAATTTGTGAAGATTCATGGAAAATCTATGTGGGAATATACCATAATGGGCGTTGCTCATTGACGCAAGGTGGGAGAGAAGATAGGCGTTACAATATCTCTGTCTTACATATTTATAGGCAATCGACAACGTCTGTTATGGTCGTTTTACATATAAATTCTTGATGGATCTTTAAAAACTTGATCCCATTCTACTTAGCATTAATGCTGCCACACATTACTGATTGGTCTCTTCCATTACGTGTAATTCGTACATCACGGTACATCTTCCACCTCTAAGACACAAACTGCGAAGCAGCGTAGCGCAGCGGTGGGTCTCGTCCCTAGATCACTTAAGATCGCCTCTACTGAACTAGGTCCGGAAATATCGATAATCATATGGATTGCGTTTAGCAACAAGGAACCAAGTCACATCAGCTATTGTAAATTTAATCGAACGATTTAATTTCTTACAAGAGAACGTTTGTGCAGGTTAACTTTGAACATTTTGAGGAATTTACCCGGTATTATGCAAAAAAATGCACTGAAATACGCACAAAAATCCACACATATGCGGATTAATTTTTAAAATTTTAAGGAATTCGCTTCGTACTATGCAGAAATTCACTGAAATTTGCACAAAATCCGTTCACGTGTGAAATGTACATTTACGTACATGTGAATGCACAAGTATGTTCGTGTATAAAATTTACTCACCTACAGTCAAAAGGAATACAAACCCACTAACATGCGATGAACCCAATGTCACTACCAAACTTCTGAAACTCCCTCCCTTAATTTAAAAATCTAAATTTTTTTATAAACGCCCATCCTCCAAATTCTTTGTAAAGACGTTAATATCACTCAAAAAAAAAGTATAGGAAGAGTGACTTGCCGGCTGAGTTATGGATCATGGAGCCATAAAATATAGTTCGTGGAGCCATAAAATATAGTTCGTGGAGCCATGGTTAGGTTCACGACCAATAAAGTATGGCTCAGAAAGCCATATTGTGGTCGGTAAGTCACTTTAGTTGGAAATTTTGGATCTCCGAGCCATTTTTAATGGGTCTCAGAGTCATATCTTTTTTTGGGTGAGCCTATCATGCTGAATGTCTTTAAATAAATTAACTAACGAACTGACTATAAAATTTAACTGCCCAGTTCGATTTGGCAGTAGCAGATGTGTGTGGCTTGGTTCCTTTTTGCTTGGAGCGGCCCACATCTAATAGCTTTTCACGTTTTACTAAAAATTATCGGCTCCACTAAAATTCATATTTTTGCGCGGTTTCCACCGTCTCCAGGGAAGTTTTTTAAGCTCGAGTAAACGTACCAACAAAAATAGGCCATGAATGAAACCAATGGATTAAGATTGCGAGCCACCCAGAGCTGCTCCTCCAATATTTACCGGTCCCATCGCCGGTGGTCGGTCGGGGCTCTATCTCACCGACGCGTGGGAGGGGTGAAGAGGGGGGAGGGGGAGGGGGGCATCACTCCGGCACTAAATCTCCCAACACGCCGACATCCTATTAATATTATCTTAGCAAAAATAAAGAGCCCCGGAGCATGCTCTCGAAACTTGTTTTTATTAAATCTTTTAAGCTCTGAAAACGTCCGTATAAACAGTCGGGGGAGCCGAGAGGGAGGCGATGGTGGGAGGGGGGGGGGGCAATCCGCGAAGGCAGACTTATTTCCTCGGCGAAAAATGGGTTTGTTTACATGCTTCGAGTACGTGTTTTTCAGGTATTATGCGGACCCCGCCACGGTTTTATTGTCCTTTTTTCCACCTTGCAACCTTCTTTTTTTTCTAATATTCTTTTATTGTCTGCGACTTGGTTTCTCACCCCCGCCCCCCCGTCCCTCCGCGCGGCTGCAGCGCTGCAGCTTTACGCGGGCGTTCTCAAGTTCGCAGTCAAACGCGGTTTTTGTGTCCCTTTCCGCGCCCGTCCCCGTCCCTGCGGACCCGTGCATGACGCTCGCCGTGTGCCGGAGTGTCGCCGACCCTCCGGAATCCGCTTTTTCATCCCTTGCAAATCTGGTCGCGACAACCCCGTCGGCGGGAGCTTGCAAATGTGTTTTATTTCAACCGTCACCGTGTCAAACAAACCCTTGAAACGATGGAATTTCCTTAGAGCGAGGATAGCTCAGGAGACTCGCATTCTTGGCTGCAGGTAGAGTCCCTTTATACTGAGAGTCCAGACAATGTGAATCCATTTCCGATTGGTTCCCGAATTTTAGGCCTCCACGGTGTCACAAACGGGAATAAAGATTAGATTTTCACCAATTGAAACGATTATAAACTTGTGAAGTGTGCACACGTTGAAGATTGAGGCGCCTTCAAATTGTGTGATACTTCCAGCATATCCGCGAAGTTGTTTTAGTTGCGTGACCTAACTTAACCCAACCACTTCATTTTCACCAATTGCAAAGATTATAATCTGGAACGGACCGAGGAATTATGGTTTCGACAAGGAACAAACGGAATGAGAGGAGGAACGGAGAAGACATTTGAGAATGAGCCAATCAAAGATTACGAAAAACTGCCAATTTGTGTAATCTTTATTCCCGTTTGTGACTCCATGAGAGGGGTTGTCTTGACTCTCAGTATAAAGGGACTCTAGCTACAGGCTGATTTTTGAAATTGGTGCAGACAAAGCTTTAGACAAAAACCTCAGGAAAAAATGAAGTGATTGTTTGGGTTGAAACAGGCATACAGTAAAAGCCCCCTCATAGAGAGAGCTGAGACAACGTGGCTCATGGATGTCGCAAGGGGAATAAAGATTACACCAATTGAACGTTTTTTGTAATCTATGATCAACTCATTCCCGAATTCCTGTCTCAGTTCCTTCTCTCACTCCGTTCGTTCCGTGCCGTGCCCCTCATTCCTCGATCCATTCTGGTTTATGATCTATGTTATTGGTGAAAATGTAATCTTAATTGTGACACTGTGAAGGTCTAAAATACTGGAACCAATCAGAGACGGATTCGCATCGTCTTTCATGGATACAGGAGCCGAGCTAGCGTTTTGGGCTACGTCCGCCATCTTGAATTTAGAAACGCCTAGCGGTCAGTAGGTTTCAATTTTATGCGTTTCCTAGAAGAAAAAAAAAACACATGAAAGTAAGGAACGTTGGAGCAAATATTGTCTTTGCTGTTATTGAAGAGGAGCTAAAATAGCATTTTAGGCTGTCCGCCGTCTTAGATTTTTGAATTTGGAAAATTGTCCTAAAGATTCGAATTTCTCACCCAAAAATACTTCATAATGCCAAGTTGCATGAAAATCGATGGGACAGGAGCCAAGATTTCATTCACCTATCAAAACTATGAACAGACAAGAATTGACGATGGACTTCCAGAAAAACAATCTAATGAGATTCATTGTAAAAAATAATGCTTAAAAGAAGTGATTCCGAAATGTTGGAATAAATTGTGTCTTTGCTGTGATTGAGTGAGTCCGAATCTTACTATCCTGATCAGTCACAAAGCTCGGCAACTGATTGGAACAGAGTCAGGTTGGGTTAAGTTAGGTCACGCAACTAAACCAACTTCACGGATATGCTGGAAGTATCACTCAATTTGAAGGCGCCCCGATCTTCAACGTGTGCACACTTCACAAGTTTATAATCGTTTCAATTGGTGAAAATGTAATCTTTATTCCCGTTTGTCACTCGGTGGAGACCTAAAATATGGGAACCAATCAGAAATGGAACCGTACCCAGATAGCCCTCCCATACCCTCCTATGAAGTTGCCCTACCCAAGCATAGGAATCAATGAAGATGTCGTTTGAACTATTTAAGTCTCGTATACACCGAGGTGCTGAAATTCAAGAGTTGCCAAATTTCCTTCGATAAAATATTCATTTCTCGGGAAAGTTATGAATATTTTTCCTTGATATTTTCAGGAACTTTAGATGGAAAAAATGCGAGCAAAATCATCTGAAAAATTGGAAAGAATATATTCATAAGTTCATCAGGAAATTCGTTTTTTATCAAAGGCAATTTGGCAACGCCTGAAGGCTCATACGGCGTTCTTCCTTAGCACGGCAGAGTTCTGAGATCGGATCAAAACTAATCTGCCGTGCTAAGGAAGCTATACACCGAGGTGCTGAAAAGGAAACAATGCGGGTCAGTTTCGGAAACCTTCAACGAGGCTGATGTAAAAATATGAATGTCGTTATTGCGTTTAACTCCGCGCATCCAATACCGCCGTGCTAAGGAAGAACGCCGTATGAACATTCGAGAGTTGCCAAATTCCCTTCGATAGAATGTTCATTTCTCAGGAAATTTATGAATATTTTTCCTCCAAATTTTCAAGAACCTTAGGTGAAATTGCGAGCAAAATCATCTGAAAAATTGGAAAGAATATATTCATAAGTTCACCAGGAAATTCGTCTCTCATCTAAGGAAATTTGACAACGTTTGGAGGTCCATACGGCGTTTTTCCTTCTATAGCCACGTGTTTCGAGTCCCTCTGCATAAGCTGAAATTGAGTCACCCGACAAAAGTTAAGGACGGATGAAGCTCCGTAAAGTGGAGCAAAAGTTGAGCGAGAGTGTATTTAAGCGGGCATCGGAGCTGGCTATTTCTTCGGGTCATTTTCCGAGTGATGGCACATCAAAGGAGCCAACCGTCTGCGTGAAATTGCATCAAACTTGCCTGTTACCCGATGAGCATGCATCGAAACTCCCTGATAGAGATCATGCGGTAAATTTAGTTATTGTGGTCGTGGTCATACCTCTATTTTTATGCAGAGCTATTCCTTCAGTCTGAGAGAGTTGTTTTGGGGGCTTGGAGGACAGGGCGTATAAGTGCAGTTTTTTCAAAAGAAATTGAGATATGAATGATTTCATGATCAACTTCACTTAATGCATATTCTGTGCAAAATCCGCTCCAAAATTCCCATTGAGGGGCTTGCAGGACAAGACGCATGAGTGCAGAGCCTTCGACATCGAAGAGATACTTCACACATTACACCATTACGCATATCGTCAATTTCTTCCCTAGCGGATATTCAGGGTGTTCGAAGGTATAAATGGTAAACCCACCACCTCGCAAAGGCGGACACGTTCAACTAACCGTCTAAATTACAGATGGCAATACCTCAACACCGAAAATTCTCTTTTTGACAATTTCAGTAAATCATAATGGAAGGGCTTGGAGGATAAGGCGCAGGAGTTCAGTTTTTAAGATATTAATGATTTTAAGTAAAACTGGCCTCAATGCACATTCTGTGAAAAATTGGCTCCCAACTTCAAATTTTTAAGCATCAAAAAGTCAGTTTGACCTTTCGTTTCGCTCTGAGAATCCATGTAATTTCAAGACTTCAAACGCGTATTTCTCGAAATGGCAAAAACTGCACTTTTGCGCTTTGTCCTCCAAGCCCCTAATTTTCAAGCATCAAAAAACCAGTTTGAACTTTCTTTTCGTCATAGGATCCATGTAATTTTGAAATGTCAAACTTTCTCGAAATAGCAAAACCTGCACTAATCGACGGCGTAAGTCCGCAATCACATATCTCGTTTGCGGTGTTTTAAAATCTTTGCCTCTATGTTATTTTTTTAAAGAAGACAAAATTGACATAATTCCTTGAAGTTTTTGCATAATTTTCCTCACACAGAGAAAATAAATCACGGCAGTTTTAAAGAATTGTCGTCGAGTAGTTTTCCGTTTAAAAAAGGAAGTATGACAGGAAGTCTGGGACGTCGCAAACTGGGTTATGTGATTGCCGACTTACACCGTCGATATACTCGCGAGTCGTATGATTCTGATCGTTTGCGAAGCTCGGGAACCGACAGCATCAATTAGGTTGGGTTAGGTCACGCAACTAAACTAACTTCGCGGATATGCTGGAAGTATCACTCGAATTGAAGGCGCCTCAATCCTGTATCGCACACACTCTATTTCTACAGCTCCGATCAATGGAACTTTCTGGGTTCCTTATCCTTTCGGTACACTATGGCGGACGTATGACAGGAAGTCCGCGACATCGCAAACCGAGTTATGTAATTTCGCGACTTACACCTTCGATATCTTCAATTGTCAGGGAATTTTACCAACATTTTCAAGGGGAACCAAGGAAATTTCGGGGAATTTTATTATCTAGATCCGGCGGCAACCCTGAAAAATACGAGAGTTGTATCAATTCAAGCGCTGTATACAATACATTGACGGCGGGACGGAAGGTTCCACACAGGAATTTTAGCGAAATTAACGGAAACCAGGGCAATTTCAGGGAATTTAATTTTCTAGATTCGTTGGCAACCCTGAAAAACACAAGAGTTGTATCAATTTAAGCGCTGTATACATTGACGGCGGGATGGAAGGTTGCACACAGGAATTTTATCGAACTTATACCGGAAACCAGGGAAATTTCAGGGAATTTCTTTTTCTAGATTTGGTGGCAACCCTGAAAAATACGAGAGTTGTATCAATTCAAGCGCTGTATACATTGACGGCGGGACGGAAGGTTGTACACAGGTTGGAGGGACGCGAGGACGGGGACAATCCGAGCGTCGGCGCTCGACTAGGTCGTTCAGGGATGTTCAGGGATCCCGCGTTTTAATAATGGGTGCCCCGGAACGTGACTCGATCTCGGGAGCCCCGCCACCGCCGCGGGACAGCCTCCGAAAATAAGGAACAAGAAAGTTGGAATAACAAAGTTTCCGAGACAAAAGACTCGGGAGACCCGGGCTCGCCTCTCGAGGAGTTCCCCGGACGTAAATCGCGCGGCGGATTTGTGGAGGAAAGAAAGCGGATTTAGGCCATCAGATTTTCGGATGTCGGAGCCCTCGAAAAGGTCAAGTCCCCCCCCCCCCCCCCCCCNGCGCGGACTTTGGATCCCTTTAAACGACTGTCGAAAACGCGGGCCCGGATTTGGGTCTGGTTCAATTAAACAACGCTGAAGAGCTCCCCTCGAAAAGGATGTTTTTTGGACCCTGCTTTTGTGGAGGCCTATTGAGTTTTGACTAAAGTGAAACCCGTAATGAGTCAAATAAGGGGGGGGGGAATAAAAACAGGAACGTATTTTGACGTTTCCCAGACAGAAAAATGTAACCACATTTCAATGTTGCTAAATTTTCACTCTTAAATTATATTTTTCTTGGGGAGTGTCAGGCATTTCTACCTGAAAAATTTACGTTTTTCTTCTAATTATAAACAAGTCAATGACATCAAACCAAGGAGGTTATGTTTCTTTCGCGCGTATTATAAATCCCTTTAAACGTTAGTGGAAAACGTGGATCCGGATTTGGATCTCGTTCAATTAAACAGCGCTGAAGAGCTCCCCTCGAAAAGGATGTTTTTCGGTCCCTGCTTTTGTGGAGGCCTATTGAGATTTGACTAAAGTAAAACCTGTAATGAGTCAAATAAGGTCAAATAGGAGGGAGGGAGAGATGGTTAAAAACAGAAATGTTTTGAGACATTTCTTAGACAAAAAAAAGTAAATACAAATTTGTATTTTCACTAGGCAACTGTAAGGCATTTCCGCCTGAAAAGCTCACTTTTTGTCTCCTAATTATGTACACGCCAATATTGTCAAACCAAAAAGGTCAAGATTCTTTCGCGCGCAGTTTAGATTCCTTTAAACGACTGTCAAAAATGCGGACTCGAATTGGGTCTTGTTCAATTAAGCAGCGCCAAATAGCTCCCCTCGAAAAAGACGGTGCCTACTTTGGTGTGTACCTATTGAAATTTGACTAAATTGAAACCTATGACAAGTCAAACAAGGTCAAAAAAAAGGGGGGAACAAAAAACAGGAACGTATTCCGTCGTTTCCCAGACAAAAAAACTAAACTACGTTTCCTACTTTGCCTACTATAGGCGATGCAGTAATAGCTGACCGTAGTAATGGGAATGGGACCACGTTCATTCGCATTAAAAATTTATTCAGTGAACTGCCATCAACGGCGCATCGCTGCTAGCTCATACTGACCAGTTCGCCTTCAATACTAAAGTAGGCAATGTGAGCTGCTTGGTAGTAGTAATAGTTGCTTACATTAATGGCAAGGAGCTGTTGAAGGAACGAGAATGAATCCGGTTCTCAATGCCATTCATTCAGAGACCCACTAGGATTAAGTTAAGATATTACGTTTATATGAATGCAAGTATGGACATTTTCAAAGCCACATAGGTCAAAAACTGAATTTGAACTTCATTCTTTCACCTCAATTGGATGCTTTTCTGCCAAACGGAACTATGTGCATTATGACGTGAGCCCTGTTATGCATTTATTCTTATGGGTCTCGGGGCTCATGTCTTAATGCACATGGCTCCGTTTGACAGAAATACGTCCAATTAATCCTATGCAATGTCCATCTAACTCTCCTTCTTCATACTATCCTGCCCATACTATCTTATTCATAGGTGGCTCTAGAATCCTATAAGTTAAAAGAGAGAATAGAAACCAAAAGCCAAATTTCTACACAAAAAAACACCTCCTTCTTAAATGCAAAAGAGCCATTTCAAATTGAGGCACAAATGTGAAGGTCAAGCTTGTGATGTGCCATCGGGGCAAAAATAATCCGAGCAAGTGAATAGCTCGAGACAGCCGGAGGACTCTACAGAATGAAACGATACCGGAGGAAAAAAACAGAACCGGGGAGGAGGATAGGAGAACGCAGGGCTGAAAAATGCACTGTTTTGGAGGGGCAAAGATCCGCTTTGTCCGCGGCGCGGCGAGGAGAGGGAGGCAGAAGGACGGGGGAAAGGATAATGCTATTATCCTGGTCACCGATAGCCAATTGTTGTGGGGATCCCCTAAAAATCTGACCCACTTACGCAATGGAAGCCCGAGCAAAGCTCACCGAGTCAAGTACTTGTATAACATCCCTAATTCTGGTATCTACATGTCCGGCCCGCGGCGTTTGAGCCTTTTATTGAGTCGCACCCGCGGGCCCCATACGACTTGTTTTCCCATCCCCTCGGTTTTTTATCCGTCCACGCGGCCAACCTTCGCGCCGGCCCCTGCTTCCGTGCTTCCCACCATTTCTGACAATATATTTTAGCAGAGACAATACATTTTAGATATCACACACACTGTAAGGAATAGAGCACATACCGGGATAGGCAATAGAAACGTTCGATGTGCCATAACTTTTTCAATGGGCATGTTGCAAACTTTTGCTGGAGCAAAAATAAGAGTTGTTTTTATCAATAAATGTCTCAAAAATCACGACGAACGCATTGGCAAAGTTTGAAATGTACTCAGGACCGGATTAAGGGGGTGGTCACATGGGCCGCGGCCCATGGCAGCAAATTTAGGGGGCGACAAATTTTGCATTTTTTTTTAAATGTAGGTATAAAAAAAAATCGGATTCAGAAAAAAAATTACAAACGAGAAAAGGCGACAAAATCTCTCATTTCCTGAGGTATAGTAATTTCTAATGTTGTCGTCTTTCGGAGATACAAGATACAGCACCTTTAATTTGTCGAGTTAAGAGAGGAACCAAACACGCAATTTGGTATGGAGCGGCGCGGCGCAGAGAGCAATGATGACGAAGACTTGAAATGAAAAGGAGAAGCCCTCAACGAGGCGGTCGGCATGTAACACATATTAGCACCTACAAGACTGCATGAATACTTCACGCATTGCGTCAAACATAATGCGGTCAGCAGCACTCAGCACTGCCGTGATAGCGAAGAGAGCCGTAAGAGCAAAATTTTCGAAATCGAGTTTTCTTCAAAATTCGTCTAAACTCTTTAAGATGAAATTACTGAGACAGCTAAAACAGCAAAATTCATCCTAATTCAATGAAAACGAGACGTATGAGAAAGCCGTAAGTGCATACAAAATGACATAGTTTTTTTCAAGACAGCCGCAGGTGCATGAGAGCCAATGAAAACAGTGCTTTCCAGTAAAGTGCCGCCCTCCTCTGCCAATTTCTAACCTGAAAATGTGTTTGTTGTGCGTCCAAAACGCAACCACGAAAGCATGCAGAAGATAGCACTTACGGCTGTCTTGCCTAACAATAACCTAGCAAGAAAGTGAAAAATACCCTTTTCATGCAATGGATATAAAATTAGTCGATTTTTCAGCATCCATACGATTTCTAGGAGTCTTCCGGACGATTAGTGGCAATTTTACAAAGAACGGAGGCTTCTTTCAATAAAATGTTCTTGTCAGAAGCTTGTGAGCCCGTTTTCTCAAAACTTCATTTTTGCACTTACTGCTCTCTTCGCTATCACGGCAGTATATCGAGCGTCTATTTTGCCCATCCCGGTATAAAGACAGAGTATGGCCGCCATTCCCATCTTTTTAATACAAGGAAATTGTGCCACTTTTTAATTGGTTTAAGAGTTTCCGGCTATCATGATGCCCTTGCGGCCGTAAATAAACAAACGCTCCCGTCGGTCGAAAGGCTTCAAAAATTGCAAAAATGTTGTTCGTTTGACGATTTACAATGTTAGATTTTTTGTTGGCAAAGAATAAATGCGAGTTGTCAAATATCACATTAGGAGTTACCAAATTAGATCATATGTTGGTATGGCATCATGGTAATCATCCATCCTAGGCAAAACATTATTTGTTACGCTTGTATGCCAATCTCTGATGCTAGAATGCGAAATGGATTGAGGGGAAGTTTTTGATTAAGCCTGAGCAATCCATAGAGAGAAAAGTCTCATCAGCAACAATCTTCGAATGTTGGTGCGTCGTCGTTCGTTTGTAAACTCTGTCAAGAAACTTTCATCGTCTTTCTGCGGCTGATAACTACCTTTGAAATCAGAATGTCATTCGAACTCACTCTGGAAACATTCAGTTTCTTATGAGCTGGAGGTTGATAAACTTGGCGAGGAATTTCTACGGTTTGTTTCATCAGAGCATGTAACTTTTAAACAAACCCAAGCACAGTGATTGTACCCATGCATCTCACAAAACTTAATCAATTCGTCCGTATCTTCTAGATTCTTTAGTTTTTAATGTAAAATTAGTAAAGAATTTTATATTTACCCATACACCCACACAAAATCTTCGAGTTTGTACTAACTTTGGGTTACTACGAATTATTTCGATTTCGGTCAGATTATCTTAAAGGACGTCAAATTTTTCGTATAATTTTACTTAGGCTTAGACGGCTAAGTCAAAATTTCTTGTCTCCCACAAAACTTCCACTGAAACTGACCCATGAGGAAACGCGCCGTAAACGTGAAACCCCGTTCTGCTGTACAAAGGAACGCCGTAAGAACATTTCAAAGTTGCCTTCCCTCGGACAAACTATTTATTTTGGAGAAAAGTTATGCGTATTTGCCCTCATGATTTTCAAATATTTCAGATTTAGTCGTGAACAAAATTGTCCGAAAATTTTGAAGGAAAATATTCAAAATTTCCCCAGTAAATGCGTTGCTTATTGAAGGATATATAACCTTATTCTGCTGCGCTAAGGAAAAGCGCCATAGGCACATTCCAAAATTGCCAAATTTCTTCTGAAGAAACATTTATTTTTGAGGAAATTGCGCATATTCTTCCAAATAATTTTCAGATAATTTAGATTACACTGCTTGCAGAATATTTAGAAAGAATTGAAGATTAATATTTAACAAATCCCCAGTAAATGCCTTGCTTATTGAATGAACTATATGGCAACGTTGAAGGCTGATGCGCCGTTTTTTCTTAGCACGGCAGCATTGATCCTGGCCAAAAAGGAGCGAGCGGTCCCGGTGACAGGGTGCCGCGGGTTCGCGGGAAGAACGCCGCACAGTGCATCGAGCCAATAGGAGAGGCCGGACAAAATTTGGAAACTTTAATCGCTTATAACTCCGTTTCTACAAAATTTTGAGGTTCCAAAAGTGGTTCCTTTGGTTTTCTCGTGAAATTTTCCGCTTAAAGCTCCCCTTAAAAGGACGGAGGGCCCCTTTAAGGAGGGTATTTTGGCCCTAACTTTGGTCGAAAATTGAAACTGCTCAGAATAATGTCACGCATGGTAAAATCGACCCTTAATCGTCTACCCTGTGAGAACTTGTTCTTCTTTAAGGTGTTTTTGAAAAGTTTTTGCCTAACTTACCAGCGCAAAGTAGTGAAGTTTTGCAGGTTTCACGAATAATTTCTCATTTTCGATCCTAAATTAGATTTTTTATGCATGAGCACAAGTGACTACCACTTTCTCCTTTAAATATGTTGTAATGGGTAAGATTAACGTATTCGAATATGAAAGTGGTAGTCGCTTGCGCTCTTACATAAACAATCTAATTTAGGATCGAAAATGAGCAATTATTCGAGAAAACTGTGAAACTTCACTACTTTGCGCTGGTAAATTAGGCAAAAACCTTTCAAAAAAACCTCAAATAACGACAAGTTCTCACAGGGTAGATGATTAAGAGTCGATTTGACCATATGATATTATTCTAAGCTGCTTCAAATTTCGACCAAAGTTAGGGCCAAAATACCCTCCTTAATGGGACACATCCTTTACCAGTTTTAATCAAAACTTTTGTGTTCGATCCCTCCGATTGACTCGATCTACTGTGCGGCGGAGTGGCGGAGCGCCGAAATCTGATGAGCTCACGGAAGAGAGAGCAAAGAGAAAAGCCGGGGCTAACCGAAGCGCGGAAACATCGGCATCACATCAGCCCCTTTATCAGATAATCATCGCTTATCATATTATAATGTGCGGCTCCTCCCGCTTAGTCGCGCTATCTTTCTCGAAAATTAGCTCCGAGCAGGTTGAGTTCCTCCGGAGACACCCGCGCTTGCCTTCCTCCTCACCGTGGCTCTGAGGAAGGAAAAACGCCGTATGAGCCATCTGGCGTTGCCAGATTTTCTCTAGTGAAATACACTTTTCAGGGATTCAAATATCAAGGGAAAACTGAGAAAGGAAAAACGCTGTATGAGGCATCTGGCGTCGCCAAATTGTCTCTGGTAAGATACAGTTCTCAGGAAAATTTGCAAATATCGAGGGATAATGGAGATGTTGCATGTGTGAAGAATTTGCGATTTGACTATTGATTCTTATGTAAAAGTTTGCGAGAAACACGATGGTGCCACTGGTTTTCTCGTTCTTGTTCCTCAAACTCGTTCTCAAATTCATTCTCGTTTGTGACTCTGTACAGGCCTAATGTAAGGGAACAAATCAGGAATGAATTCGACTCGTCTTTACTCTCAGTATGAAGGGACTCTACTTAACACTAGAGTTCCTTCATACTGAATGTAAAAACAATACGGATCCCTTTCTGATTGGTTCCCGTATTGTAGGTCTGTACATAGTGACAAACGGGAATAAAGATTAAATTTTCTTCAATTGAAACGATTATAAACTTGTGAAGTGTGTACACGTTGAAGATTGGGGCGCCTTCAAATTGAGTGATACTTCCAGCATATCCGTGAAGTTGGTTTAAACTTAACCCAACCTGACTCTGTTCCCATCAGTTGCCGAGCTTTTTGACCGATCAGGATAATAAAATTCGGACTTATTCAATCACAGCAAAGACAACATTTATTCCAACGTTCCGGAATAACTTTTTTTAAGCATTATTTTTTTACAACGAATCTCATCAAATTGTTTTTCTGGAAGTTCATCGTCAATGGAGATGTCGCATGTGTGCGATTTGACTGTTGATTCTTATGTAAAAGTTCGCGAGAAACACGATGGTGCTACTGGTTTTTCTGAAATCAACTCCCAAGCTCAAAAAAGCTCTCAAGTTAGGGCCAAAATGGAGGGGATTTCCCACCCTATCCTGAGAGTCCACCTCTGCGTCAAGACAAACTCTCCATGCAAAGATAGGGAGCAAATACATTTACAGGGTCGCCGTGTTTTCAGTTTTGGAGTTCCCAAATAAAGTGGCAACCCTGCTAATGTATTTGCTCCCTATCTTTGCATGGAGAGTTTGTTTTGAGGTAGAGATGGACTCTCAGGGTAGGGTGGGATATCCCCTCCATTTTGGCCTCAACTTGATAGCTTTTTTTGAGCTTGGGAGTTGATTTCAGAGAAAACCAGTGGCACCATTGTGTATCTCGCAAACTTTTACATTAAGAATCAATAGTCAAATAGCAAAGTCTTCACACATGCAACATCTCCATCGAAGAAGGAAAAACGCCGCGCCGTATGAGCCATCTGGCGCTGCCAAATTTTCTCTAGTGAAATACAGTTTTCGGAGAAATTTTCAAATATCGAGGGAAAACTGAGAAAGGAGAAACGCCGTATGAGCCATCTGACGTTGCCATAAATACAGTTTCCAGGATAATTTGCAAATATTGAGCGCTAACGGACAAAATCTCCTTACTGACAATTTTGGCAAAAATGAATTAGCGACTTTGCCGGATTCTACAGTGCAAAATACGCCTGCTGATGATTAGAGTTTCTTTACAATTCTGTTGGGAAAAACGATGAGAAAACGATCAAAACGATGCTGTTAATATGAATAAATTTCAAAAGTAAACTTAAAATTTCAATAATGGCGAAGTTTGCTCTTCGTTCTGCAAAATCCTCAGTTTGCAGACAGGCGGTTTTGTTCCTTAGCTATCGATATTTGTCTTCCATTGGGTCACTTAACCTTGTACTTTTTATTAAATAGTCTGAAAGTACAAGGCGAGTAGAGTTCATCAAAAAAATCAGAACACAGTTCTAGCGCCTGCTGCGCGCTACAAGTAGCAGCGAAGATGCAGTTTGAATATTCGTCAGACGTTATATCGAGCTGAAAGTGCAAACTTCATCAACTGAGGGCTCTAAGTGAGTCGTACACGAAGTGCCCCGTCATTGCGAAATCTCCTAATCAACCGGCACCAACTCAAGAAAAAATATGAAAATCACGATTAAATTCGGCAAGGATGCGGAGTTTGAGGATGATTGGCTGCGTCGTTCGGACGTCAAAAACTTGGCGGGCGGACGCGCGACGGGACGTCATGATGTCACGGTGCCATGACGTCACCGCGGTTCGATTAATCACGGAGCCGAGCTAGTTTGCGTACAGGATGATTGCATGTCGGATGCTCCTGCCTTTCCGTCAGCGATAGCGCTCTCTTTGGCGTCTGTCGCTCCAACTTAACAAGTCCATTTTCGATGGGCTCTGAGCTCCGTAAGATGTCTTCTGTTGTAGGGATCATCAGATCATGAATATTTTCGGATTTAACATACACCGATTCACACAGTCGCCGTACACAGTGAGAGGAAACTAGACGTGCAACGTCACGCGTTCTGAATGGGCTCGCGGAATCCATCGGTGAACGTGATACGGACCGAGTTCAGTACTGCCGTGCTTAGGAAAAACGCCGTATGAGCCTCCAGGCGTTGCCACATTGCCTTCGATAAAAAACGAATTTACTGGTGAACTTATGAATATTTTATTTTCAATTTTTCGGATAATTTTGCTCACAATTTCAACTAAAGTTCCTGGAAATTTCAAGGATAAATATTCATAACTTTCCTGAAAAATGAACATTTTATCGAAGGAAATTTGGCAACTCTTGAATGTTCATACGGGGTTCTTCTTTAGCACGGTATAGTAGAGAGGAAGCGAGTGCAATGATTTGTTTATAAAAGCATCTATCTATAAGAAGGATTCAAAGTGCAGGTATGTCGTTCTTGCCGTAGTGACAGTGGATGTCGTGTAGCAATTTTTCTTAGAAAATGTAAAAACCTCGTTTAACTCTTTATACTCTTATTTAAAGTATTCGCAATGTTACTCTGTCCCCTAAGGAAACAAAACACAAGAAAATGGGAACCCAACACTAAAAACTAACAGAATGCCTGGGACGTTTTGGAGTGGTCAGGCTCAGGTCAGAACAGTTTCGGGTTGGATCACCGCTTTTTTTGTTATCTAGAATGGAGGTCTGAGAGGTTTTTCGGTTTTCATATGCTTTTCAATTGTTTTTTTACTGGTCTAAGAGAGGGTTGGAACCATCCCGAAACGGTTTTAGCCTCGGTTTCCCGTTTTCTTGTGTTTAGTTAAGTTAAATCATTCGGGCTATTTTTATGTATCATTCTTATCCGCCTGTAAGCAAAGTATTCTCTCCCTCTCTGCTTCTTATTTCACCGAGAGTCTTAAAAAACCTCGTATGTCCACCGTGATTGTCTGGCAGATCTTTGGTTTTCAAGATTCTACACTTAGATGGACACATTCGTTCACTTCTGTATAATTTTGATCGCATTTTGCTCCAGACGCCGAGTGAAAACAGGAACTGCTAAGCAACTGCCGTTCTTCGTGTTGAGTGCAGTGCACCGTACTCTTACAGTGGGGTGTGGTTCTGTTGCCAAATAGAAAGAAAAAGCCAAGAACACCAGCTTAAGTTCTCAAAGAAGCGCTTTTCCTCTCTTTCCCGCAGCTGACAACTGTGATTTTAATCAAGTATGAAGTCGAAGACCATCTCTGTTAATGAAAGTAAATTGTGAACTTTATTCCTCTATTCATTTATTTCGTCGTCCTCGGGTTACTCAAGGCGAGAAAATTGCACAGTTTCTCCTTGATTTTCCTCACTCTTTCCTTCCTCTGTCTTTGGTGTTTCTCGTTACTGCGCTGAATAAAATCCTCAGCGTTTGGAGACTCACAGCTGGACAGTTATTAGATTAACGGACTTTACCGTTTGATTAAATTTCGGAAAATCTTGGCGGGCGAAGAAGCAGATTGCGCCAAAGGAAACAAGTCCAGATATTTCCATTCGTGGTTTATGACGGAAATGTAACGCAACGATGACCAGATACAGGACCGTCCCTGAATCACGTAACGCTCTTGTAGGGTAGAGGAGATCGTTACGACTTTTTGTTTTTACGTGTTGAAGAATAGGAATTTACGTTACAAAAAAGAGGATGGGGGTCAAAAATGCCAAAAAAAGTGCGTTACGTAATTTAGGGACTATGATTTAATATTAAATAGAAAGTCCAGTCTTATTTTACATGATTTTCTGTTAAGCTTTTCTCCGTGTTTTTTTTATTCTTTTTTGTGGAAGCTTTTGCGGCGCTATTGAAAACTAAAGTGAAATTGTAAACAAGAATGAAACCATTTTTACCAATTTTTTCGGTGAAATGAACTCCTCTTTAGATGTCTATAGTATTTTATAAAATGGTTATGGAATCTTAATTGATGTTCCCAATTTTGATTGCATTATTGTATGCTGGAGCTCCTAAAAAATTGAGTACGATGAGGAAAAAGTCATTGTTTAGTGTGTTGAAATTCTAAAAATACTAATAACGGACAATCTTTAAGATTTTTTCACGGACAATATTTCAAGGTGTTCCCAAATTTCTGATGTCTCGATTATTTTTAAATTTAATTTTATCTCCAGCTTCAGTTGAAATGTATGTTTTGGTTAAAATATTTCAAAAATTTAAGTATCTGTTGAATTCCAACCAGAGCTCAAACTTTTTCACTTTAAAATGTCCCACCATCGTTCGAGGACTGTTCTTTTTTGCCGTTGTTCCGTTTTCCGCTTGTCTCCCATTGTTTTTCAGCTTGTTATACTTACACGGAAAAAAATAGGTTGTCTCTAACAGCTAATGCGGTATGGTTGAAAAGTAAAAAGCCGTGAGAACCAACAAAAATAGTTGGATTCACCAGCCACGTTGACCGATGTGACCAAGCACGAATCCAATTTACCTATACGCCTAAATTAAATCCGACTGTTGCATCTTTTAGTGGTGCAACCAGCAATGTATGTTATCATACCCTCACAAGTAGGCCAAGCCAGCAAGAATCTTACGGCGGATGTCGTTGTGGCTGAGATGGACGGATTAACCATCTTGACAAAGCTGAACTGGCCATCACAAAGGCGACCCAACCATCAGGTACAGTCAGCGCGGTGAGAGTTCCCGCCTGGCTGAGCTGCGGTCCGCCATTTTTCCTTTGTCAATGTCACTCAGTTACAAGTTCATCACGTTGTTGTTCGGAGTCTGTGCGCCTGGCTTTATTTATCTATATTAATCCATGTGAATTTACGCGTAATTTGCCCAAATTCGTGTTCGAATCGTTTCTACAGCGACCGTCTTGTCTTTAAATCTATCTGTTTTAACTTTCCACGTATATTTTCCGAGATTTCCTAGTTAAACCTGTATCGACCACTTTTTGGAGGTTATAAGAGTGCTGCGATGAATCTGGCTAACAAAATGTGTGAATTCTGAAAACTTGAAGGGCGTTTCGCAAAATTGTTCTGTTATTTAGTGAGTGTCGGTTCTGTATAAAGTCATTGCGAAAGCGGGAAGATACGGAAGTCCCTTGAAAATGATAGTTAGTTAGTTATTATAATTTTAAGACATTCAGCGTCTCAGGCTGACCAGTGATTATTGAATACTTCGTTCGTATATCTATTTGTGTTAACATTTTAGAGAATCAAAATACTCTGATGCCGAGTAAAATTTTCCTGGGATATTTGTTGAATATAAGCTTTAATCAAAATTTGACAGTTTCTGTCCCACCGTGAACTGTGGCAATTGGTACTGCGTGTAGTTTATTTTTGTAGGTATATTTTGAACTATCTATCTACTTATTATGAAATTAAACTTTTTGTGAAACTGATTTAGTCTGTAAATGATACTTTGACGGTAGAAACAAGTTTCGTTTTGGTATCATTTACTTGAAATCGGTGAAGCAATTATCTGCTATTTCTCGTCAAATTTGCTTTAACTGCCGGTAATTGTATGTGTGCTGGAATCTTTAATCAAAAAGTAAGTAAAATATCTACTACTTTCATATCAAATTTGTTTCTGCTAATTTGAGTTAATATTTAAAAATATATATGTTGAGTGGATGTTAGAATCCATAAAGTTCGTCGGAGCATCTGGAATTCGGGAAGCTTGAAATTACCATACTAGGCAGTTGGAAACGCCACACTAGCATGGTGTCAGCCGTATCGTGTAATTTACAATACTGGTATATTGATAACTAACTGGATTGCACTTTGCAAAAAGGAACCAGGAGCACTGCAATGTTGCTAAGATTGTGCAACTTCTTTTGTCTTGGGAGAAAAACCTGATTATCCATTAACAGTTTCTATTTTACTTGCTAAAAACTGTAAATTTAAGACTAAGTTACAATGTAAATTTCATATTTTTTCATGGTTTCAGTAATTTTATTGCAAAGGATGAAAATGCACAATCTTAGCACCATCGCAATTCTTCTGGTTCCTTTTTGCAAAATGCAATCCAACTAAACTGCACTTAATGGAAAAAAAGCAAGAAGACAGCATGGTTAATAATAACCAAACACTGGTAAATCCGATCATATGTTTTTTTGTAGCGTGTGTAGTAGAAATAAAAAGCAGTATAATAAAGAAAAAAACAGGCTGTGCGATTTAAAGAAATGAAACAAATGATCACAAATACAAATCTAGATTCGAATTCTTAGTTATCACACTCAAGCAGATCGACGTTGACGGTTAAATATAGATTTTTTGTGCTCCTTCATCATCGGTCGTCATAGCTCAATCGTTAGGGTGTTAGGTTAGGATTAGGTAGGTCCAGGTTCAATCCCAAGTAATAGGTTGAAAAAATTCTATCGTAATAAAATAAGTTGAATAAAATAACAAAATTCATATTTTTCATTTTTACAATTTCGCCTTCTCAGATATTCATTTTAATGGGGCTCCTGGCCCCCTATTTTCCATTAAAAGCCCCGAAAAATTGTAGCAATGACCGCTGTCTATTTTGGCAAAACTAAGCGGGCATGGTAGCCCTCAAAATGGGTCACTTTGACATAATTGCTGAGCGCTGCGGCCGAGCGCTCGGGTTGATCTAACCATCTTCGCAGGGCTGACCCAGCCGCGCGGCATGAAGGCAACGTCACTACCTGCTGGTTGTCGATCTAGCCAGCAATTTGGTTGGCGCGGTTTTCAGCTTTCGAAGATGGTCGAATCGACCATCTTCATGGCTGCACGAGACAACCTTTTTTTTCCGTGTGGCGGGGATACTAGGTCCCTGGTACCGCGGCCCGGGCCGCGGAGGGGGCCCGTGTTACCCGTGAAAAACCACTACGAATTCACAAGCAACCCTTGTTTCGTAAGTAAAAGTGAAAAATTTACCCTAAAAATTTCGCAAAAGGTGGATAGATTTTCGGAAACACGCTGGGGAACTATAGAATTCTTCTTTAATTTTCAAAGAAGTATACTTCTTGGAAAATGTCTATCTATTTACAAGATTTTCAGTACAGAGGGATATTTTTAGTAACTGCGTTTCATTTTCTTCCGTCGTCAGATGCTAAGAGTCTCCAGTCTGGGCATCCTCGACTTCAATGGCTCATGGCTCAACNGAACTGAAAATAGTATCATATGCCCCCCCCAAAAAAAAAAAAAAAAATTCCAGATGTTTTGAATGCAACAATTCGCAAGTATTTTGTGCTGAAAGTAGAAAAAAAAATAATTATTCCGCAGAAATTGATGGAATTTCTTTATGGAAAATTCAAAATGCGTCCGATTAGGCGTTGAAATTCTAAAATTTCTCGGGGGATGCCCCCTGGACCCCCCCTCCTTCGTGCTTGGAATCGGACCTTAAAACTGGTACCAGGGCCCGAGATGGGATGTGGCGGGCCTGAAATCTATTGGTGATATCGTCCTTGATGTCGTACGATTCTTACTCTTTTTTTGGCATCATTCGTATACCTCTACTCGAAATTTGCAGGTAATATTCTAGATTGCTCAAATCACCAAAACCATAATCAAAATAATACCCGCTTATGGAAATTGCAAATTTCGAATGTTGACTACTTAGATAATTCCATCAGATACTTTACTTCTATTTGGTGTCATGGAAAAATTAATTCTAATGTACTGGTTGATTTATTCGTTAGTAGAAAGTACAACGACTACAACTTTGGAAACATGAAGCTGGTAATTATTTGAAAAGTGATCAAATTCGGTCATTGAAATGGAAGAACGTAAGAAGAATTGCTGTTGACTGTAGCTAGAGCACAAGAGAATCGGTGACTGTTTGTTTTTTTTCCCCCCAATCCCCTCTCAGGATAAAGAGACGTAAAGTACTGAATGAACTGAATATGTAAAACTTTCTGAGAGACTCTAAATTTTCAAAATTTTCCTCAAGTCCTTCACTAGGTTGAAAAATTCTGAGACCCGGCAGCCAGCACGGGCGCTACTTTCACCTATGATAGGACCATGAATTGACTTTCGATTTATTACCTAATGACCTTGTTCCCTGATCACTTCACGGTTCAACTTCCTGAAGCGCCTCGCACCTTAGAGTTATGCGTTTCAGGTTATACTTACTCTTAAGATTTTATGTTATGGAGTTTTATAGCGCGTAGCAAATATTATGCGTATAGTTATGCGTGTTATGCGTTGTTGCGTGTTTTTCCCGGTGCCGCACGAGGAGAGTGCCAGTGCCTATCGCTCCGCTGACGTGAGGGCGTATCTAGATTTCCGCATAAGCCCCAGAAAGCGTGGATTTACATTTACATGTGAAATAAGACTCATTAGGAAATAGAGATGCGCCCTTCCCCCAAGTCAAAGGGGTGACGATACAGGAGAGCACTACAGAAAAATTGTACCGCTCTCTAATTGGTCGAATTGGTCGGCGAGTTCTAGGCTTCCTTGGTGGTCCCTCCGATCCTTGTTCGGTCCAAAGTAAACCAACAGGATAGCGATAGAGTTCTACTTGTGATAAAAATTTTCTCGTACATCTAACCTCTAAATTGAGTTCTGATCATAGTTTGATAGATGAATTTGCCGAAAAATACACTTTCATTGTGATCATGATTCATGCCTCACGTGATAATACGAATTTCTCTCGGTGGTTTGTGGACTTCGGGGCACATGAGCCCCTTTGGAAGCCTAAAATTGATGAACCCATCAATGAGTGGCACAAAGATGGCATTACTCTCAGGTACATGGGTACTCCACGCGCGACGAGTGCAGTATTTTTCTGATCACGATGAGGATCGGGATTTTTGAATTACGACAGGGCTCTGTATTTGTGCACAACTTGGGCCGAAACCGGTTTCAAGCTTTGGTTCATCCACCTCAGCGAGGATCCCCCCTCCCCCTCTGCCCTCTTCCGAACACCCGCGCTGCGCTGCGCCGCTACGAGCCCCCTTGTCGATTCGTCCCGAGTTTCCCTCGAAAACAATGCGCCTCGGCTTCGCCGTCTTTCCGTGTAGAATTGGCAACCAGGTGAACTCATTTCTCTTTATGCTTCCAGCCAAGTCAGGTACATTTATGCTATCGTAATAAGGAAGAACGCCATAAGGGCCTACAGACGTTCCCATATTTCCTTCAATGATAAACGAATTCAATTTCTCAACATTTTTCTTCCAATTTTCCATACAATTTTGTTAGGAACTTCATCGAAAATATCTGCACATTTCAAGGAAAGATAATTATACATGACTTTCCTCAAAAATAAATATTTTATCGGGGGAGATTCGGAAACGTCTAAAGGATCATACAATGTTTTTCCTTAGCATGACTGTAATATGGACGCTGCATGCACGAGTATTCTGCCGTGCTAAGGAAGAGCGGCATATGAACCTTCAGACGTTGCCACATTTCCTTTAAAAACCCTTCATTTCCTGGGAAAATCGTAAATTTTTTGCTTCAATTTTTTCAGACAATTTTGTTCAAAATTGTGTCTAAAATGTCTGAAAATTTCAAGGAATAATACGCATGATCGTTCTCAAAAATACATGTTTTATGCGGGATAATGTGGCAACTCTCGAATGATCATACGGCGTTCCTCCTTAGCACGGCAATATTGGAATAATGGTATCTGGGACCCGGGTCGATTGGAAACGCTGAGACCAGGGCCGGATTTACCTACTTGCCGCCCATGGGCCGCTAGTATTTTGCCGCCCCCTTCTCATTAGTTTTGAAACATCAATGAAAACCATCAAATGAACGTGCCAGGGGGGGAGGGGTGCATAAGACGCGTTTACTCGTGTTGAACACATTTTTTTGGGAAAGCCCCGTCAACACTGCTAGCAAAAGTTCACGGAACTTTGCGCGAAAGTTAAGTTTTGTAAACTTATCTCTGTGTGTACAAGGCCTTCCATTCACAAGAAATGAACGAAAAAATTATGAAAGAACAAACATAAATGTGGATTAATGATATTAACTTCCACCGCCGCGCCTCGCAGACCGCACTGTGTTTGACGCAATGCGTGAAGTATTCACACAGACTTGTAGGCGCCATGCGTCTCACGCTGATCGCACTGTGTTTGCCGCAATGCGTGAGGTATACATGCATTCTGGTAGGCGCTATCCGTTTAACGCTGTCCGCAATGACCGCACTGTGTTTGATGCAATGCGTGAAGTATTCGTGCAGTCTTGTAGGCGCTAATATGTGTTACATGCCGATCGCCGCGCCGAGGGCTTCTCCTTTTCATCTCAAGTCCTCGTCATCATTTCTCTCTAGGTAAGTCGCGCCGTGCCAGGCCAAATTGCATGTTCGGTTTCTCTCTTAACTCGACTAATTAAAGGTGCTGCCTCTTGTATCACTGAAAGACGACAAAAGTAGAAATTACTATACTCTCAGAAAATTAGAGATTTTGTCACCTTTTCTCGTTTGTAATTTTTTTTTCTAAATCCGATTTTTTTTTATACCTACACTGAAAAAAAAATATTGCTGAATTTGCCTTGCACGCGGGTATTTCATGGCATGGTGTAGCTAAAAAACGAACGTGCAAACCATGCAGGTAAAATTGCTACACAAATTTCAGCTAACTCACACACACGCGTGTAGGTGATTTTGCTCTCTGAAAAGCCACGTCTGTTACCTTTTTAGTTATTCTTCCGTAAATTTCGCTATTTTTCCGTAAATTCCGCTATTTCAGCCTAACTATTGAGCTATTTTTACTGTTCGCAAAGTACCAATACCAAAAAATGCAGTTACACTTCCAAGCCACTCGATGCAAGATTATAACTGCATGAAGGCGCGCATAATTATGTAGCAAATCGGTGTAGCAATTCGTGCTAGTCGTTCACTTGATTCAACACCTTGCACGGATAAGAAAGCTTTACGAAGTGAAGCAAATTTTGCTCCACCCTAAATCGGTGAATTAGCAATCCTTTTTTTTCAGTGTACATTTAAAAAATTGCAAAATTTGCCGCCCCCTATAGATTAGCCGTCATGGGCCGCGGCCCATGTGGCCACCCCCTTAATCCGGCCCTGGCTGAGACGCATCAGGGAAAGAACAATGTCCCGGAAATTAATTATTTGTGTACAAATTCATATTAAAATCCCGGAATTCTTTCTCTTTCCCCTCCGTTGTTTGAAAATTGGTAGTTCACGTAGGTTCGGCGTCACTTAATAAGTATTAGACAAGGGTAAAAAAAACTGAAATTTTTCTTTTATCAGAGGTCCGCAAAAATATTTTGGATCTTTCGAAAGAATGCGGAAGAGAATGACACGTGGAATGCTTGGTTTTCTTGATGGAATTTTTATTTGGAAGTAAGGAAAACAAAGAAACAACAGCGGAAGGAAAAGCAGTTTAAGAATTCTAGACGCCTCGACCTAAAGATTGCTAAAATTCTACCGATGCACTTATCTTGGAGAAAATTTAAGAGTATTTTCCTTTGAAATTGTTACGTAAACCAAATTGAGTTTTAAAACTAATGCTCTGAAAAGGGAAACATTACCTACAGACAAAATCGTGAGTTTCGCAGAAAATCAGTAATTTACTTGAATAAATTTTGCAACGCCTGAATGTGTATCATTATCGAGGTAACTATTTACTCTTGCAATTAAAATACCTATCGATGAAAATGTATCATAACCTCCATAAAATCCACAACTTATATTAGAACATTGAAGCCGAGGATCTATCTGCAACCTTAACTAAAGTTCTGAATTTTTCAAGTTGCCTTCAAATCAGCGTGAGACTATTGTTGGTGCGGGCGTGTTGTGCGTGCCAGTTCTGTCAGTGTGTAGTTAGTGTAGTTCGTGCCCTATTTGAAGGCGTTGAAAGCACTGCGCTCTGTTAGCGTATGATTGTAATGCAGTGCTTTGTTTACATTCGAAAATCGTACTCGCATATTGCTCGCATTCCTCTCATTTAGTCTCATTCTCAAGTCGTGTAAATCGTGTACGTGCCACGAAGGCATGCGAAAGTTAGTAACGTTCACTATCAGATCAGAGTTATGGTATGGTCTGACTCGGATTTTTCATACGCGCCTCCCAGCATGACGTGCGAGAATTGTAAATTCTAATAAGTATATTTACTCAAGAATTTCGTTCAGTGGGTTATCTAAGATTGTCTCTCGTGTAACTGTCTACTGAATAAGTAGGTAATCATGGTCCTCTTCCTTGTGTGCCGGTCCAGCACATTTGCTGCCAATGCAGCCTTTCTTTTCCATTCTATTGCCAGCATTTCTCTTTTCGTAGGTATGTCAAAATGTCAGTTTATTTATTTGAATATTGAGGTGTAAAAGACTCACATCTGGGTGGGTATGTCTTTAATCAGGGTAATGCACAAGCAAAGATTTTACGTACTGGTACATGCTCAGCATTATGGGGGAGTGTGCGAATCCCAGAAGTTGTCGCAAAATCCACACTATTATACCTGTTTCACTGCATTTATTGAGTCATTGTAACCCTTTCAGCAGGCCTGCCATCAAAGCTGTAGCAGCACAACCAGAAAATCGAAGCTAAATCTTAATAATGAAACATATCACATTTTGATATCCCATCTTGTCTTGACCAGACTTGAGGCTATCAATCAGCCTGCTAAGTTCTCAGTGGTAATGCAAGTCACTTCACCCCTCGTTTCCTGTGTATTTATAATCTAGTCGAAAATGAACTTGTTGCTGAAAAGTTCTTGTTTCATTTCAGGTGTACCAGATAGCATACGTGATTGTCAAAGCTGCCATCTCTCCCAGGCCTGGAAACTGGATTTTAGAGAGGTCTGTAGATGGAGAGACATTCAGTCCTTGGCAATACTTTGCCATCTCAAACGAAGAATGCTGGACCAAGTATGGGCTCCAGGCATCTCATGGAAATCACGCATTCCAATATGACTCGGAAGTCATATGCACTTCCTACTTCTCTAGACTTAAACCTCTTGAAGGAGGGGAAGTAAGTTTCTTTTTTTTATTATTTTTCAAATTTTGTCAATCTGTGAACAAATTGACACATAATTCAATTTACTCTGGGGAGATTCTCAGCTCGCTTTATCCTAACAAATTCAAAACTTTTGGTTTTTCAATGATTTGAGTGGTTATTTTTCGAATGTTTAGAAGGCTCCTCCGAAAGTGTCCGGGAAGTTTTGTAGTCTTGGCTTCTCTTTGAACCTTGGATCGTCATCTGAACCAATGCCTGAAAATATATCAAATCTTGTCTAATATTTTTGAAATAAGATGATGGTAAGACTAAAAGTAGGTAGATAGTGGCTAGGAAGGAAATGGCTGGACTACTAAAACATTCTGCCCAGCAATAGTTGTTGAACACTCCCATGCTGAGGAAAAATGCTGCAAGAACATCCAAGTATTGTCTAATTTACTCTCAGAAAAAACTTATTTTGGAGGAGTGTTATGAATCTTTTTCATTGATTTTTTCAGACACCGTAGATTAAATCATAATCTTAATTCTCTAAATAAATTCGAAGAAAAATACTCATATGTTTTCCTGAAAATTCATGATTTGTCAAAGGAAGTTTGACATTGTCTGAAGTCTCATATAGCGCTCTTCCCTAGCAGCATGGCAGAATTGGTTAGAGTTATGTTGCTGCCATGCCACTTATGGTCTGACAATATTAATGCCGCAGTGATGTGTTTGTACAGTTTCTCCATACTTACTGGGACTCCATTAAACTTTTCAGTCATGCAGGTGTTTTTAATCAACCGTACATTTGGTTCATTTGCTCAGTGCAATTTCTGCTATATTCACGGTTTAGCAATCTATCTATCTCTGTAGATATGCCAAGGAAAAATTTCCTGTCTATCAAAGGCTATTGCCTCACTTTAACGCTTGTCTTCAGTCTGTTGAAGGACTTATTAGTTAGCAATGGTTAAAATCCAGTCTTTATACCTACAGCTATATTTGAGAAAACTTTTCTTTTCCAACAGATTCATACATTCCTTATCAAAGGTAGACCTGGTGCTAATAGTTCTAGTGATGAATTGATGGAGTTTACAAGAGCGCGCTATGTACGTCTCCGGCTTCAGAAACTGAATGTACCCACAGAGCGCATGCTGTCGCATCTACCGGACAAGTCTTACCACCGTAGCTTATTCTATTCAATAAAGGAGATCTCAGTTGGTGGTCAATGTATCTGTAATGGTCACGCTGCCAAGTGTCGCCACAGTCGCAACGGAGTAAGTACCTTTTATTTTCTTTTTTATAGGGTTGCCTCCGACAAAAATTTTATCTTTACCTAATTAATTCATATTTACTTTAGATCTTGTCTCACAATACGTCATTAGAAAACACCCCCAAATGTCACAGAATCATTTCATAAAAATTATGATTTTCTCTTCTATCAGTCAGAATCAGGAGGTGAAAGAATTTTTCTCTTGAACCATCCACATGAAAGAATAATGAAAGTATTTTAATCATCCTTTTTCTTTATATTGATGTTTGATCTGCAATACACATTTTGTGCAATTATAGGTACTGATTACCAAAATTATTCTCTTGAACTTTTCTCCAGCATGATCATTATGGGCTTGGTGGGCTTATAGGATTTTTAGCGCTAAAAAGGCTGCTAGTAGCTTTCATATAGATTTGAAATGTAAGCTTAAGAAGGTAGAGGATTCTTTTCACCCAGTTCAAATTTCTAATTTTATTGCTCAAAAATTTTGTAAATTATGACTCTTTTAAAGAGTAACAAAATTGAAAGAAAATGAACAAAGTAAAGATCTTAATGCTCCAGATCTGCCGCCTTGTTTGCAATCCCCCTAGGCCTGCCCTAACTCCCTTAAATACAGCCCTTCCTTTGAGGTTGTTTTACAACAGTACAGTTTTGAAAATAAATTTATCCCTTTATGTGGTAAACAACCTCAGTAGGTACAAAACATTTTAAATTTAAGTTGCTGTTACCCCTATAGGTATTAATGATGTCTTATGAACAGGTTTGAAGTTCCTTTTTCTACAGTCATTTGTGAAGCATGTAATAGAGCAATGAATTTCTTCTTCATCCAGCAAATTTGTTCTCAGTCCAAATGAACATTGAAACTTTTTTGCTTCAGCATACGCATTCAAAAGTAATGTGTAATCCGTGTTGCAGGAATCGACCTGTGAATGTCAACATAACACTTGTGGGGGAAGCTGTAACGAGTGCTGTCCACTGTTCAACCAACGACCATGGCGGCAAGGAACGATTTACAGTGCATCGCCCTGCGAGATGTGCCAGTGTCACGGGCATGCAACATCTTGTGTCTACGATGCAACAATCGATGAGGCCAAGCTCAGTCTTGATATAGAAGGCTACAACAACGGAGGTGGAGTCTGCACTAACTGCACAGTAAGTTTCAATCCATGCAGCAGACAGAGAGATGAATCAATAAAATATCGTTTATCCATAAAATTGATAAATGATAAAGGTTTCAATTATGAATTCGAAACCTGGAAAGCTATAATTCTTGAAGATAGTAGAAACAGTGGCAAGGTGTGAATGATCGATCATCGATGTTTCCCTATTTGAAACTGTGGTAAAAAATCGATCATGAAGGTTTTCGTTGCATACACCCTTTTCATCGATCTTTTTCCATAGGTTTAAGTGGCAGATCAATCAATATGTCGTAAAGCACAACTGCGCCACTGAATAGAAATTTCTGAAACTGGATGCACCTAGATCCAAAATCTTGGTGCACATGACTTTGGCTTCTTTTCTGAACTTTTTTATTTAGTTTCGTGCCTGACCCGAGAACGGAACCTTCTTCCCTATAGATGTTCCATGCCCTCAGGAAGCTGCTATGGGAGTAAAAAATCTGGGCCGTACACTTTTCCCATTGTACGCTTAGGTTCACCTCTCTCAGACTCCACTATTTTGATGGGTCTTCAAAAAAAAAAAAAATTTATATCGCTCCTCAGACTTTTCCTAGTGTTAGACGAGAGAATTTTCATAAATTCTGAAAATTGACATTTCTATGAATTTTTTTTAAAATAATATTAATAATGATAAATAGCATTTAAGGTTGTGAGACTCATTTTCTTTATTTTCTTGAAGAATAAGAAAGGAAACCCCGTATCTGTAGGGATGTAGAAGAAAAGGTTAGGAAAAAACCAAAAAGGTTTCTGAATATTCAGTCAATCCTGACAAAAGTGCACCTTGAGGTCCAAAAAACGTTATTTTGAGGTAAACTGTTTTGAAGTTTTGAATTCTTGGCAGGATTGCATCATTTGGTGCGTCACAAAACGTTGCATAATTTATTCAGTAATGATTGGATTTTACAAAACTGGGTCTCGGATTATTAGAGCTAAGAGTATCCTAGAATTCGATCAGATAGAAATGTGAAAATTATTTTTTGGATCAAAAATGACTCATGACATCTCTCAAGTTTTTCTTCTCCTTTCATAGTTTAATATTTTCAAGGCTAGTCCTCCCCTTTTAATCTACCATCTTTTTTTTAAAAGAAAATCTTGTAATAATTCAATCATCTGTCATTTGATTGGCAGAAACACACAACAGGCATCAATTGTGAGCGCTGCGAAACAGGCTGGTATCGACCGATCGGAGTAAGGCCAGATGCTGAGGTTCCGTGTTTGCCTTGCCAATGCAGTCCTATCGGGTCTGTCGGCTCCTGCGCTCCTGATGACCTCGGTGGCAAGGTGAGTTTTTCTTCATTCTTCATATCTGAGAAAGGATAGGCCATTATTCTTTCAGATGATGTAGGTATCAATGTTTCCAATTGCAATATGTAAGTACTTTGCTCTGGAAAAATAATTGAGCCACTTCCAAGCTTTTTCAGGCGAGAAAAACCATCTTTCAAGGAACATCGCTTTGATGTGGGGTACCAAGTCTAATATTTGATTACCGGATACCAGATAATTTGCCAAGATATCGTGCCGGAACTAGACCGCACCGAATGCAGATAGTGCTTTTTGGCATGAAATAAATCTCCCGATTTTGGGCAAGGCACACTGTGTATTAGACCATCGAGGCGGTCATCCACGATGTGTATGCCTTTGTGCTGGCAAGCTCCTTATTTTTCTAAGACATGCGATGAGTCGGCCCCCCAAAGCAAATTCTAATATAAAATGACCTGGCAGTTGAGCAGCATAGGTTTCATTGGATTCAGGGTGTAATGGGCCGCAATGTCCAGGAAGAAAGATATTATGTATTAGAAGTGTACACAAGACAAAAGTGGAAAACAGCGCTGCCAACCTCACACTTTGAAGAGCACCATCACAGCTTGCGGGTCAAAAGTCATAGCATTTCAAAGCCTGTCTTGACAGCAAGTTGTTATTAATCTCTGTTAGTAAGGATCTCTAAATGTAAAGGAGAAATGGATTTTCAAACCGTTCACGAATTTAGTTGGCTTGTATTTCGATATTGTGATAACAAACTTCTGTGACATTACAATAATCGCTGAGTTATGCTCAGACCAAAAACGTTACCCATGGGGAACTCACGCACATGTTGGTGGCATTGTTTTTCTTGTCTTTTCCACCTGCATGTTCGTTTTTGAAAGTGAAAGACGCAGACTTAAGGAATTAAGTATCATGTTGCGATCATATTAATTTGTGGAAAATGCACTTAATTCCGGTAATAACAGATCAAAGCGCGCCGAAAAGCACAATAATGCCACCAAAATTTCATCAAAATTCTCATGGCAGAAAAAGCACTATCCAGCGGGTCCAAAAACCGGAAAGTGCGATTAGTCGGTCGGATACAGATACCCGCGAAAATCGTATCCGCCCGGAGCCGGATATCCAGAATCCGGTCGAATAATCCGGCAACCCGGATTGCCGGCTCAGCTCTAATTTCAAGCCACAAATTTGACTTATTTCTTGTATATTAAGTAAAAAGGAGGGGAAATTTTGAATTATCGCGACGGAGATATGTGGTTCTGCTTTTTGGCCATCCATGTCTCTGTTCGTAGCGTTTTGGACTTCCTGTCATACTTAATTTTGTTAATGAAAAACCACTTAACATCATTTAAAAAAAAAACCTATGCAAGTTTTTTTTCTCCATGCAAAGATCATTTTGTGAAAATTCCAAGCCATGATATTGGCTCAGTCTCTTTTTGTGAAATGAAATAGGAGCAGTTATTTTGAAACATCGCAATCAAGATGTGCATTTTTGCAGTTTCACTGTCAATTTGCAGCATCTGCAGCTTTGAGTAAAAAATAGGTAAATGTATTTTCACCATTTTGCATTATCTAGAAGAAATAAGAATAATTTCAGAGCATCAAATATACAAGCCATTAAATGTCAATCCTTTTGTATTGTCTTCTGCCAGCTTGTTTCTATCTATCGCTATGTTAATTGAATTGGTGAGAATGAATACACACAAACTCCATAACTCGAAAATGCTCAATTTTCATGAAAGGCAGTCAATTTTCATAAAGGTCATTGAAGTTAGCGCATCTGTTCCAGCTTATACCTTTAAAGTGTCCTGAAGTGCTTATCCTTCAGCACGAAAAATATTTATCTTATGCCAGTTTTTTCACCCACTGTTTAGTTTTTTGTGTCCAGATTATTTTCATTTTTTTGAGTTGGTGTGTTTTCATTTTCACTGATTCAATTCGCATTTTTTGTTGATTGACATTGGAATCAGCCGCAAAAATCTTGGGATTTCAATGTATCCAGAGCTTCGTTTCTAATTGTTGCTCTGTTTAATCTTCATCTTCACTTTTTGGTTTTCTAATGTGTTTGTGAGATATCTTTTCTGACAATTTTCTCTTACCAGGTTGCTGGCTCCTGCGAGTGTCTTCCAGGATTTGCAGGCGAACTATGCGATCGCTGTGCTATTGGTTTTCACAACTATCCAAACTGTGTACCATGTTCCTGTGATTTTCGCGGATCAAAAGAGTCCTCCTCATGTAATAAGCATTGTGATTGCAAGGTAAACAAAATTTTGCCTTCTCAAAGAGTTATCTCAAGAGTAATCACAAAAGAAAAATCAATATTAACATTTTTCATCTTTCTTTTGTCTGTTCTTTTTTACTTTCATGTCCGTGCATGGATACTCATGACTGTCAGACATTCTCAAAGTAAATCCATCATAGCTAGGCCCAATCTGTTTTCTTTCTCTCTCTCTTTTCCTGCGCTCAAAATTAAAGGAATGATAGTCCTATCCTACTGGTTCCTAATCAGCAACCAGCCTTTGGCAATGCTTCTTTTTTCCCTTTAGAAGTAATTTCTTGGACTTTTTGGTTTTTTGACTAAATTGTACAAAGGAATAATTATATCAGAACCCTAATGTAGAACATATTAAACTTTACTATTAGAACCCTGTAAAAATTCCTTGCTACTGCCTCATTCTTCAACACAATTTTAAAGAGCAACCTCGCATTGCCACCACCATGTAAAACCAATTTTTTGTGGGGCATGCATGATATCCTCTGTTTTACACCTGCAAATTACTCCTTGCGTTATTTAATTAATTCATTAAATTTGTCAATATTTCTTTCAGTCGAATGTGATGGGTGCCCAGTGTGATGAATGCAAGCCTGGATTTTTTGGCCTCTCAGCAGACAATCCAGATGGGTGCTCACCATGCTATTGTTCAGGCATTTCGAGCACTTGTGAAGACTCATATGCGTACAAATTAGATAAGGTTTGTGAGCAAGGATTTCTTCCGTTTTTTGTCATTACAGTCAGTTTCAAGTTTGATCGCCCAAGTTTCAGTGAGTTGTGCTATACTCTTACTTTTAATGAACTTAGGAAGTAAAAATGTCTCATTTTGTAGATATTCATCGCCAATAGGCCACTAGGCAATGTTTAACCCTTTGAGTACCACGCCCGAGAATACTCGGGTTGCGGCAAGCCACCGTCACAGACCACGCCCGAGTATTCTCGTGCTGCGCCTCGCGTTCGTATTTCCCGCTCTAGCTCCCTTGTTTTTCAATGAAATTAAGCATACAGCATATGCGCACTCTGTCGGCAAAGATATGAACTACACCTTCATCTTATCCTTGACAGAGAGTGCCACTATCGGCGGCCGTATTCCTAACGCGGCCGTCAAAGGGTTAAATTAAAGGCCCTTTTCTCATGCCTTTTCTTCAAAATTTTTTACACAGGAAGCAATTCATGCAAACGAAATTCAGAAATCTGCTTTTCAGCTCCTGAGTGGAACACAAATCAAACAAGTGATATCATTTGTATTTTTGCCATCTTACTAAAAAATACTTACATCATATTTAAGACTTGATTTCGAAACCTGTTGTTTTTTTATCAGTCATAAAGTCATAACTACAAATACTTTCAGGCTTTAGCTACGTTTGCTTCGTTATTTGAAAGGGTATTTTGAAATTTTTGCAACAGTTTTTTTAAACTTTAAAATTCTGATATGAGAGCTCTATCATCAGCTGATTTTGAAAAAAATTATTAGCAGTCAACTGTCTAATCCTCATTTGATTCAATGGTGAAGTTTTAGGTAGAATACTTGAGACAAAAATAACATCAAAATCAGCCAAAAAATAACATATAAAATTTCCAAACTCTAGACCTGAGTATGTCACATTTCTCAAATTTTTGGCTCTTCCATTCACGATTCTGTTGCGTTGTTCAATTCAGGTGGACAGCCTTAACGGATGGCTTGTTTGTGATTTAGGCGTCACTCGCACAGTATTGCCGACGCTGGACATCGAAACTAACCAACTCTACATCGGCAATTATGAACTGCCAGGTGTCGAAAGCTATTTTTGGCTTGCGCCGGAGGTCTATCGTGGCGACAAAGTCACTAGCTATGGAAGCAGGATCCAGTTCCACGTCTCCTGGGTCGTTATGCGTGGAGACACCAGCGGCAAACCTACTGAAACTCCAGATATTGTCATCATCGTAAGTTGATTTCATTTTCTCATTTTCACTGTTCGGCTGTGAGATATGTATAGGTGATGGAAGATGGCAAGATTTCTGACGGTTCATAAAAATTGTAGGGTTAGGAAACTCATGGGAACCTGGAGAAGCCAAGGATTCATTTGAAAAATCAGGAAATTTTTCAAGTAGCATGTTAGTTCAGAGTCAGTGCCGTTCAAGACAGTGCAGTCAACTTCCGAGTGCCTTTTTCAGCCTCAGAAAAGAAAACCTTTATACAAAGTTTGTCATAAGTCAACATAATGAAAAGACAAAAGTATCCAAAGGGAAGCTCTGATTGAAGGTTAGGGAACATCATGGAATCTGAAAATTTTGGAGTCCGGGGGAAATCAAAGAAAGTCAGAAAATTGAAAAATGAAGAAATTGTGGTTACCCCGAGATGTGCAAATATATTTTGATTTGCAAATTCTTTTGATACTTATGTCTGTTGTCCTCCTGCTGGTTTTTCTATCCATGTATACACATTTTTGCTGAACCATTTTTTAAAATTAATTTATTCCTAATTTTGTTACCTCATCAGTGGACACTAGATTTTCTTTTCTATTTTATCACTCTTTAGTGATTCTGTCTGTGATCCAACCCAATGAATTAGCGTCCATTACAGCTAACATTTTTATAAAATTCAGAAAGAGAGAAAAAAAGCATGCATCTAATGTTTACTTTGAACAACAAAGCAGATAATTCTAATGGAAAATTGATAACGATTGATTCAATTCTAGGCTGAGAAACCTCTTTGCCCCTCCCCTATGCATTCGCTGTTTTTGATTGTATTTTCTAATTTTTTATTCTGTTACACAGGGTAACAATGGTCTGAAACTTGGCTACGGAAAAAGCAAGTACTATAACGAGAAAAATGAGAGCATCATTATCAATCTGATTGAGAGAGGTTGGTTCAGAATAGAGGATGGGAATGATACTCACACTGACTCACAAATACAAGCCCCAGTGTCGCGGGAACAGTTCCTCAGTGTAATTGGTGATATCAAGCATATTTTGCTGCGGGCAACTTTTCACACAGATCAAGTTGAAGGAAGGTTTGTATAGCCCGCTTCTATTTGGAACTAAATGGATGGCTGACTCATTCGAGTACTTTCTTTAACTAGAATTGGCTAACTGCATTATGAATCGTCTAATTTCTTCTCTTGTTGTATTTTTGAAAGCAAAAAAGAAAAAAGAAAACTATGAAGAAAAACCTCATAATGATGATTTAAAAATATGTAATTAGGAGAGGAAATGATCGAAAGTTTTTATCTGCCACGTTTGGGGCTACAATTTTTGGATGGAAATACATCTCTACACCCTCTAAGAATACAAAAATTAACCAAATCCTCTAAAAATTATTCCTTGTAATACTGGAAAGATTTCGAAAACTCAAATGGAAATGTCAGATTAAACCGTGGAGGTGCAGAAAACGTCTGCTCTCTTAATCCTTCAATCAGGAAAAGCACATTTTTTTCATCTTTCTCTCTTCATACTTTCAAATTTTGGGCAAATCACACATTTTAATGTAAAATTAAGAATTTTTCCATGAAATTGGGCATTTTGCCGGGAGATTAACTCAGAAATATGACTTAATGCAAAAACGTCAGATTGTTGCAAGTGTCAGACACTTTGGAACTTTTTGCATCTCCTTTGGCACTGGAGTTCTGGAAGTCTCAAGTTTTCAGTTCAAATAGTGTATCTTGAAGCAAAAGCTATCTGAAATTCTGATGTGCCAATTTTAAGATATGATTTTGCTAGATGAAACTTTATTTTCATGCCCTCTTTTGGCACAAAGAAAAGCTAAACTGCTTGAAAATTATTCTTTAGGACACTAGAAAGAGATGGCTGCCAAAATCTCAAAACTCGATTTGTTTACCTGTTTCCGGAAAATTCACTTTGATCATCATTTTTGCTCCCTAACTAAGGCCCTCTTTCCTGTTGCACTGTTGTAAATGTTAAATCTCTTAAAGTATTCAACATAAATCAACCACTGAAAAACTTTCCTCTTAAAATTAGATAGCATTTTGTTGTAAGTAACCACCATTTTGAAGACACCAGGAAAGTACAAATGATGGTTTTCTCTAAAGTCTTAAAATCTATAGACATGATGAGACATAACTTAAGTCATTTTGCTGAGGCAAAAATTTTCTGTCCAAGCAACCCCTCCATGACTCTTACTAATTTATGTGTGTCTAGTTTGCTGCTTGCCATCCTTGAAACGGGGACAAAGAACGGAACGGGTGAAGTAGTCCGGACAGTGGAACGGTGCATTTGTCCAGATGGCTATTCAGGTTTGTTGTGCCAGTACTGTAGCTATGGCTACGCAAGGATTTTGCCTGACTCACCTAACAAACACGCCGTTTGTACCCTTTGTGACTGCAACAACCATGCTGTCAGCTGCGATCCCATCAATGCTGTTTGCACGGTCAGTACGCAAAGTACCTGTAGTGACCATTCTCTATGAGACTTTGTATTATTCTCAGATTTAGTTCTAATCATTCTTTAGGTACAACATTTCAGACGCACAGATCCTCCCTGTAAGGTGGAGGACTAAAAGTGGCACCACAATTTGTAACGGACAGCTGGGTTGAATTTCTTACACATATCTTTGTGCGCAGACAATGGTCTTTAACTTACGCAGCAGCGATGTGCGCAGCAAATGCAGCGCCTTTTATCCTTGATGGACTTCTTGCAGAAATTTTGAAAGAAAAGAAAATTTCAATCATTGGAAATGATATGTATCGGAGAGTTTAAGGGCCAAAGATTTAAGAACTTGAGAAGTGGAATTTTGATACCTTTAAGTAGACTAATTTAATGATAAAATAGCCAAAGTGAAGTCAAATCTTTTACATGAGGAATCGTCAGATCGGATCATGATTTGTGCTTGAAACAAAAAAAAATGAAAAAAATACTTTCCTCTGTTTTTTCATTTACTCCTTACGTTCTGTATCTTAAAAGGACTGCTGCTTCTTATGGTGAAAATAAACAACTTAAACTATCTAGAAAACGACTGACCTTTTTAAATGACAATATTTTCCAATTTCAATGAAAATAATGCATCCAGTAGAATAGAATTTATCTTCTTTTAAGTTTCTCATGCTCTACTCCGCATTGTTCAATCATGTTTCATTGAGGAGAGTTAAACATCATGCTGTACCTTTTCTCAGAAAAACCTAGTGATTTTAATGAATTTTATCATTTAATCCTTCGTTTATATAAATGTGATTTAGACTCAAAATATTACCATGAATATTTTGATTGATTGCTTGCCTTTGTTCAATTTGCAGTCTTGCGAGCACAACACGACAGGACCGAAGTGCGGGCAGTGTCTTCCAGGGTTCTACGGAAATGCTGAGAATGGCGAAATTGACGATTGCAAACCATGCGCGTGTCCGCTGACAGAAGCATCCAACAACTTCAGTGCAGCCTGCATTGCTAACGGAACGGACGACTACACCTGCACGCAATGTTCAAAAGGTTACGCGGGTCAACATTGTGAAGAGTTAGTTGTGTTTCTCATGATTTAATGAGTTCTAGCAGAATCCTTATATGTTGTATTTTGTAATGAACCAAGGAAGAAGGATATGGATAAAGGCCAATTTTTGAATGGCATTTTGTCAACGAATGAAGTTAAAGACAGGCTTTGTGCAATCGATTTTAATGTGCTATAGACACTGGTTTTTGGTGAAACTGTCTTCATAAATTGATTCCACGAAGTTTCAACTTTCAAGATTCCACAAAACAATGCCTTTTTTATGCCTACTGGAAACCTGGAAGTTTCATGAACACGTGGCTAAAATAAAAACTAAGCATGTGAGGAAAGCCTCTTGTAAGAGTTTTAGCTTAAGTTCAAAGCTTGGGTTGGTGCTATCATAATGCAAAGTATACGTTGCTACTTGCTAAGCAGTATAAGTATTACAAATTATTGTAAATCTAAACGAAATATGCAAATTATGGCCAAAACTAGCATTGAACTTTAGAAATGAATGGCAGGGAAGCCTTTGCTTGATGTTAAGTCTCAATTCAGCCATTTGTCGGTGAAAGTTGCAAATCCCTTTCAAAGAATGCCTTTCTACTTTCTAGGGAAGCTTTTTGTATGCTTAAAGAAATCTGGGAGTTCCTATGAGGTACTCGCAGGCACTCGTGAAAATTTCTTTTTTAGGGAGGCTCTTCGCACACATAAAAATTTGTGAGTTTTTTGAATTTCCACTGCTTCAAAGCAAGTTATTTGGAGCAAAAATGGCATGTGTTTGTCGGCAAATAGTTAAATCAGCATTTTCACAAATGCCTAGGCTGAATTTAAATGTTGAAGGTTTACAAAGTCATGCATATTTTTCCTTAGAGCTTTCGAGGTGTCAATATGTAGAAAATAAGAGTTATCAAACTACAAACTATCATTGTATTTTCATGTTCAAATGTTCCTCAAATACTTTTAGCTGTCAAATTTGGGGGAAAAATCTATATTTTAAAAAATTCTGTATCTTTTGAAATGAATGTTCATTTTTGAGCTGAAATTATCCTACCCAACCAACGAATGATGCAAATTTTTAAAAATATTTCTTATCTATGGAGGCGAATAATTATTTTGCCCCTAATTAGCAGCAAAGTCAAAATTTTAATTTGACCAAGAATGTTTGACATTTTGCGTAGGCATTTGATAAAATGCCTGTTCTGATTATTTGCGTGCGAAACATACTTGAAATCATTAACTGAACATGGTGCTGTTTATATACTCAAAAATCTAAAAATGCCAATAACTTTTAAAAAGATCGATGTAGATCTAAATCTGAACTTTTCACCGTATGACATTTTATCTTTTTCCTGTTTTCAGATGTGCGTTTGGCTATTATGGAAACCCTCTTGAAATCGGCTCAACCTGTAAGCTTTGCGACTGCAACAACGGTCCATGCAATCAGGTAACTGGCCAATGCCTGGACTGCAAAGGCAACACTGAAGGCTGGCGTTGCGAGAAATGCAAGCCGCATCACTACGGGGACCCACTAAATTTTGACTGCAAACGTAGGTGATCTTGAAATGTCCATGCTTCGTACATTCAGAAAACCAAATTACATCGGAATGACTGTATTTATGGTGTCTGTAGATGCCCTTGTAAAGTATGCTCTTGGCTTTTCTCGAATAGCATCTTATTCGTGTTCTCATATTATATGTCTCTGTCAGGTTGATCATCCAGAGAATAATTGATGAAATGAAGGAATAAGTTCATATCTTCATCGGAAATTTTCATAAAAAAAAAGTCTGCGGTAGTTTTGACGAGTATGCCCCAACAATGCCCATAAATTCATTCCAATTAGTTATTTTAGTATTTTTGTATTTTTGAAAAGTAGAGAGGGTTCTTGGTTCAGAAGATTTTTCCCAGATTTTTGCGTGACATCAACCCAGAAAAAACGAGTTCTAAGTTGTGTATTTTAAGCTTCTGATAAAATGCATATCATATCAAAAGCCAAGATGGCATCCAAAAACATCCCTGCCAGAGCAATCTCTCCTCACACTGCCCAACCTCTTTGTTGCAATTTAAAATCTATGTAGCCGATGTCATTTCATGGACCATGGATTGCGACAGAGGCAGATGACTCCCAGAGACCTGGTCAATAGGAGATGGCAGTGGCAGGGAGATCCATGAGAGTACATACATGATGGAGACATGGAGTACAATAGAGTCGCAATGTACTGGAGCGCCGATGAAGTCAATCCATGAACGGGCCTTTCCAAGCCGCTTGTGCTGCGAAAAAAGTGAACCAAGTGTGAACTTAATGGCACTTATTATCATGGTGGCTTATGGAGAAATCAAAAACTGCTTGTGTTTTTCGACTTTTTTTAATTCAATCAGCATTAATTTTTGCAAATTTTGCTATAAACAGGTAAAGCCTCAACAGGCTCAAAGCCGTAGTGAATCCATTAATGTATCATACTCTTGAATAATATTCAAAAAGGGACGCAAATTGAGACTTAAACCAAGTGTGAACCGACCAGCATTTCTTATCACAGTGGCTTACGGGAAAAGCAACAACTGTTTCTGTTTTTTCGACATTTTTTAATTCAATCAATTTTGATTTGTGCAAATTTTGCTAAAAATAGATAGTCAAAGCCATAATGAATTCATTGATGTATGTTACTCCTGCATAATATTCATATAGGGATTTAATTTTTGACTTATACCAAGTGTGAACCAACCGGCATTTCTTAACACGGCGGCTTATGGAGAAATCAACGACTGCTTGTGTTTTTTCAACTTTTTTTTGATTACATCGATATAAATTTTTGCAAATTTTGCTTTAAATAGATATTCAGAGCCATAATGAATCCATAAATGTATGTTACTTCTGGATAGTACTCATGTATGGACTCAATTTCAGACTTATTACCGGCATACTTAGCTGGTTCAATGTGTGTGGACCTAGCACACGACATGTTTCTACCTGTGCTCTACCGTTTGAAAGTCAGGAGTGGGGAGCGCTGAGCGCAAGTCTCTGCGCATGCGTCATCGCTAGTCGCCGCACACTAGTCTCCGGAGCACTGGACAAAACAGCCTCCGAAAGTGGCTTCATTGGCGCTCTAGTACATTGCGACTCTATTGTACTCTATGGATGGAGACCATGTCCCAATAGATACAGTTCCCTTTGATTTAAATAACGTCCAATTTTAAGACTTTTGGTTCTCTGTTTTGATACATTGCTTTTCATTGCTTTTTCTAGCATGTAATTGTAGTAGCATTGGCTCTAAGACAGTTGATTCCTGCAATACGGTTACTGGTCAGTGTGAGTGCTTGGACAACTACACAGGACGAGCGTGTGATCGCTGTTTTGTACGTATTTAATACTTTCCTAATCAAAAACTTTTAAGAAGGTTCAATTTTTGAGCAATCGATCCATATGGATTCATATTTTCCAAATAGTATGCAATTTATTAATAAATTGCTAGAGCTTACATTGCGCCCCGTGGTGTGTCAAGAAAACGTACAAAAAATTAGATCAAGAAATACTTTGAAATAACTCTGGAAGTATGTTTTGAGGGAATATTGCAAATCAAAAGATAATTCATTGAGATTATTCAATTGGTGTTCCTCGATCAAATTTTTTACATCAGTATCTGAAGCTTTACAGAGAGATAAGACTATCAGGGGTTTTTTAGAAGATCTCTCAAACTCCAAGCATATCCATTGATTAATCAGCTATTGAATTATGTCTTACAGTATTGACAAGTCACATTCAATTTTTATCAAGAAATTATGTATAATAGTTCATCCTACACAGTGATTTTCACTGCAAATAATGACCCAAATAGATTTGTAAAAGCTAGCAAGAAGTACTTCATCAAGCATCAACCATTCAGAACCTCTGTTTATTTCTTTTCTTCCAAGTTTTTGTTTTCTGAAGGATCAATCCTCCTCCAAATTCTTTGGATAAGGTAGCATCCTTTAAATGATTTTTCCCTTTATTCATCATCATGTTTTCTCCAAATTTAACCTCTTGAAAAAAGCGATACGCAACTGTAGAAATGATGCAAAATTGAATGGACACCAATTGAAATTCATAATTTTAAAAAAAAAATAAAATTAGCTGCAATTATCTGTGCAACTCTTTTACTGTTGTAATGAAAAGAATTGATCGCAAATATGATTAAAATCTAATTCATTGCTAGGCTCTAATTTTTCATAAGAATATAGGAGAAACACTTATTACAGCATGCAGCCGTGGCATGACTTGAAAAAGTGCACATCCACTACATTCAGTCCCTTTTAATCAATCCTTTGGGATTGTTCTGAAAAATTATCTTCATTTTCAATGTATTTATTTTTTCTTAAAAGGGTTTATTTTTTTATTATTTTTGAAGGACGGGTTCGGAAACGTCACTGCAGGCTGCAAACTTTGTGACTGTGATGCAATTGGCTCTCAATCTGAGCTCTGTGATCCACAGTCTGGACAGTGTCCATGCAAACCAGGAGTAGCTGGTGATCAGTGTAACCAGTGTTTGCCATCCTATTACGGCTTCTCCACTGACGGTTGTAAAAGTGAGTCAAAAAAATAATCTAATTTAACTTGAATAATAATACCTACAACATAGCAAGGGTGAAACTCCCATAAACCATGCATCTCAGTTTGAAACGTTGCGGAGTTCTTGAACCACTTTATTCTTTAAATGTATAACTGCTCTTCGTCAACTCTCGAAACTCTCAGTGATTTCGTCTCTCAGTGTGGGGGATATCTTGTGAAAATTTTAACTTATAATATCAAGTCAATCTATTTTATGGAAATAAAAAGAGAGCACGCGGCAAATGTGATACAAGGTTTACCTAAAAGTTTCCCCGTCAATATCTTGGGCGCTGGATTTACAAATGTATTTTTTGGATTTTCAGTATGAGCTCTTTTGCATGAACTTCCGATGAAGAAACATGAGTTGAGCCGCTTTTTTTTTTCTTACCATGTCTAGTGGTTTATTTTTTTTCTATCGAGCGTCCTTGCCTTTAATCCTAGTTAGGCTTATACCAGTATTTTCTTGATGACAGGTTGTAACTGCGATTTGGTTGGGAGCACAAACCTCACATGCGACTCGTTCCTGGGAACATGCACGTGTCACCCGAACGTGGTGGGCAAAACATGCGATACGTGCGAAGTGGGTTTCTGGGGTCTTGGTTACACCGGCTGCCAACAGTGCAGTTGTGACAGTGTTGGCTCAGTCAACTCCACATGCAACCCTGTCACTGGACAGTGCGAGTGCAAAATCGGCATCGGGGGTCAAAACTGCGACCGCTGTCTTCCTGATTATTATGGATTCTCCGTAGATGGATGTTTAAGTTCGTACTTTCTTTATTTATTCCATAGCTGAAGCATATTCTAGAGAAACTGCTTAAATAATTTTTTCCAACTTTTGACAAACGGCATTGAAATCCTCATCTTGAGTGATTTGATTTTTCCCTTCTATATTTTAAGTAAAAGCTTAAGTTAAAATTAAGTAAACTCAGAAATTTGAAGTATATATCGATTTCGTAAGTGCAAAACCACTTATCTCCATTACAGTGTCTCAAAATTTCCACTCCTATTTTATTTTTTCAAAGAGAAACAAGCCAACTTCATAGCTTCAAATATATAAGTACAAAAAACATCAAATTGACTAGCTTTACGGAGAAAAAAAAGGAGTATGATAGGAATTCTCTAAAGCCGCAAAAGGAGGTACGTCCTTTCACACCTTGGTCAGGTTGAACTGTGGTTTCCAATCATTCAGAAATGAAGGATGAATTATGCACGTTTTTATTTCTGAACTTCACTTTATATTAGAATAACCTTACTAACAATTTCCATTTTTCCCAGTCATTTTCGTTCTCTGTTGTGTCAAAAAAAGAACGATACCTACTAGTTTTCTTGGTCGATATATCTTGAAAATACTTTACTTCTGGGAAGAAAATTCCATGTAAGTTAATGTTTTACAAACACCTAGAAGAATGTTCTGAATATGGTTTCAATCTTTGTATTCTTCTATTTAATAAAATAATATTCACAAAGGTAAGAATGTGAGAATCCTTTTTATTTTTCTTCTTTTTTTGCAGAATGTGAACCTTGCAACAATCCTGGTTTCATCTGTGATCCAGACACAGGTCAATGCGTTTGCCCAGTTCTGTCGGAGGGAGAGACATGCAACGTCTGCAAACAAAATGCTTGGGGTTTCAAGCCCCTGAAAGGCTGTCAGGTAAAATTGCATGAAAAGTGATTTTTTGACTTTCCTTCACCATTGTCTAAATTCCTAGGGAGATATTGCCATGAAAAAAAGAAAAAGAAATATACCTGAAACATTGTTGTAAACTTAGAAGGTCCTGGGGAAACAGTAGATTCTTGATTGAGAGTCATGATTGG
>NW_017547207.1:566501-582875 GCF_001854935.1 Bemisia tabaci | reverse complement strand
AACTGCGCGTCGATGACTTTAAAAAGTCAGGAAATTTAATCGTATTCAGAAAAAGTCGCGGTCTCTTGCCTACAAAAAGTCAGGGAATTTTATTGTAAAGTCAGGGAAAAGTCAGGGAAAAGTCAGGGAATTTTGAAATTGAACTTGACTTGCCACCCTGAAGTATTTTGCTCCAAAATTATGTTTTTCTTCTATTCATTTCTTTACAAGGTAAGAGACAGACAAGTCAACTGTTGTGCTTCTAGAAAGAGAGAGAGAGAAAACCCTTTTACCTAAATATTCGAGATACGATATAGAAAGTTTCTTTTCATAAAGTGCAAATTTTTCAAAAAATTTTATTCATAATTTTTTTTAATGCCTCCTAAAATTGTAAAGTAAAATATTTGTAAGCTGTCCAAAAAATATTATTTTATCTACAGATAATTGGAAATGTTTGAATGACATTTTTCCTTAGCTCAACAGTGCAGTAGTAAACAATATAATAAGCATAGATAATTGGAAGTATGTACTCATTGGTGGATTTTCGTCCTTGCAGCCATGCAATTGCGACAGCCATGGATCTCTGAGCCTGCAGTGTAATTCGACCAGTGGTCACTGTCTGTGCCAGGAAGGTTACGAAGGGATTCATTGCAATCGCTGCTCTCCTGGTTACTTTGGTTACCCACGGTGTCGCCCATGCAATTGTCACCAACCCGGGGTTGACACACTCAACTGTCAAGGAAGGGAGTGTGATTGCGACGAACATGGCCAGTGTCCTTGCAAGGTAATTTGCATCATAATTAAAGACATTTTGAACTGATAATTTTTGCTAAATTCTAGAAATGTTCAAACAAAAGTCTAATCAAGTAGACTTGGAACTAGTGGTTTTTAAGAAAAAATAAAAAATCAGAATTTGTTCAGGTTGTAGAGTTTGCTTGGGGTTTTTTTTCCATCACTTGTTTGCATATTATTCATCTTTTAAATAATAGTAAAAGCTAAAATAAACACAAAACCAAGTTGAAAACAAGAAAAGCAACATTTCATATGAAATGGGTACGGCTAAATTTTAAATTACTTGAAACTTTCTTCACCAAATCACCCAACTGAACGCCATATTTAAGGTCCGCCATGCTTCCTTTCTTTATCTCAAAAATTTTATGCACTCCTAAATTTATCATTTTAACAGGATACCTTGTATCCTTTTTACTCATATTTTCTTTCTTTTTCTTTAAAATTAATGTTAGTGCTTTCCTCTTTTATTTGATATCCAGTCGAATGTCATCGGTAAACGGTGTGATGAATGTAAAGATGGGACGTTCGGACTCTCCTCGGAAATGCCAGAAGGGTGTATACCTTGCTTCTGTTTCGGGAGGACCACAAAGTGTATTGCGGCCGGCCTTTCGTGGTCGCAAGTTCGACTCCTACACTCAAGGACTCTCTCTGTTGAGTACGATAGCAACGCAACACAGTTTCCTCCAGATTCGCAAATTTATCCTGTTAACACGCAAGAAATCTGTTTCATCAATGTAAGTTTAAGAAAGTTTTAGAAGCAGAATATATGCTCAAGCATCAACATATTAAACAATCAATTTATGAAGAAATAAAATGTCTTTTTATTCAAAAATGATGTCCTAATGAAAAATAAACTAGACGGAAAAAAAAGAGTACAAAGAAAATCTTGAAGTAACTTTTGCACTTTTGTATTTTATCTGTATATGGGCTTTTAATTTTGTATGAGGCTGAAAAACTCAAATGATTGAGAATAGTCTGAAATTTTTGAACTCCAAGTTAAGTAACTGTGATATATCAAAAATTAATGAAATCAACTTATTAGGCCCTCTACACTATGTAGTAATTTCTCTTAAAGTAAATGATTTACCATTGTAAAAATAAGTATTAACTGTTAGAATGAGTAAAGGAATGAAACCTTACTTGTTTTTTGTTGCATTTTTAGAAATTTTTTCGCTCTTACTTTTTCAAAGCAATCTTCACATTTTTGGTTCTGTTGGTTCTTTTGGTTGTTGTTTGGTTCTTTAATTGTTTATTTTTTCAATTTTTTGCTCCGTGCCTTATTTTCTTTTTTACACCAAAATTGGGAGATTTTTTATAGTAGGAAGATATTTACCTATATGCTCAGTGCCAATCTTAATTTGCGTACAAATCCATGCCAAATTTATGTTTACTGTAATAAAATAACAAGAAAAAAAAACCCTGTAAAATATTGGAGTTCACAAGACTCTAATGGCACACGTACTGCTGACAATAATCCTCTTTGAATCAATTCATTTTGTTTTAAATCAGTTTGCCAAGAAATATCCTCCGCATTAAATTATTTTGAAAAGACATGTCTTGGGGTACAAAGATTGTTGAGTAAACACTTACGCAACTCTGCATCCGTACTTAGTAAGAAATCATTCATTGATATTTTTTGTTGTTTTTCCAGCTGGCAGTTCCGGGTGGTGGAGAGATGAGCCTCAACAGCGAAGGTTTAAATGTAACAAACAATCTGCGAATAATCCCTGGCGATTTAGGTGATGTGCAAATCGGAGTGAGCTTTCTGTTTGACACTCCTGTCTACTGGCAGCTACCAGCCAGTTTCCTTGGAGACAAGGTAGGCCATTTTAATTTGTCTAGCAATAAATAGGGAATAACCTGAGAGGAACTAATTTATAATCTTGACCAAAATTTTGTGTTTGTAAATGCAATACTAAAAAATGAATGTGCATGTTTTAATTTTTACAAACATGACGAACCTACTTTTTGACTTGAGACTCTCCAAAAAGATTACTCCAAATTGACCTCCTAAACTACTTTTTTACTTCTTTTTTTTAATGTATTTTGCTTCCAAATTTTTTTTACTATTCCATATGGTCATTATTCAAAAGTATGTGGCTGTATTGTTAATCTGCCTTTCCTCCAAAAAATAAGTTCAACTTGAATTTGAAACATTGCAATAAATCTGACGCAAAATTTTTCTTGAGTGCAGAAAAGAGAGTTAATTCATAGGGGCAATAGCTCAAAAACTGTGATAATCACATCTGAGAGATCTGAAATTCACTTGTAAATTTTTAGCAAGAAATCTGCTGATTTCTGAACTCTTTGCCTAAATACGTTTAATACGATCAAGACATAATTTGACCAAGATAAGTCATCCTGGTTTGAAGATGAAAAGGAGCTGCAGGAAATAAAAAAGACAAAATTCTCGTAATGAAAAATCAAGATGCAGATAGAAAATGAAAACAATAGCAGAAATAATTGAAAAGGTCTCAAAAAGTGCCTGAAATTTTTCATGAAAGCGCTTGATTTTTTATTTTTGAAGCTGCATAAACCATAGCTTCAGAAAATGTTTTCCTGTAAAAAATTAAAGTCTGATTCTCTAAACATACTCAACAAAAACATCGCTATTAATATTTTCCCCTCTTTGTATGAGGGTCTTGTGGCTGTCTTGCCTGCTCTACTTGATCTTAATGAATTAATTGTATGCAAAAAATTATGACTCAGTCTTCCATTTTTTTCTAAAGTTTCTTTATATTTTCAGGTGTTATCATATGGTGGCTACCTGCGCTTTGCAGTGGAAACGGAGGGAGGTAACACTCTCTTACCGCCTGGAGTGCTGTCGTCGTACCCGCTCATCCAGATACAAGGCAATGGAAAGATTGTTCTTGAACACTTTCCCGCTTTGCCGAATCCCTCAAACCGCTATGAAGTTCGGTAAATCTCCATTTTCAATTGTGACCATCAATAGGAAAAGGGACGTGAATTCACAAAATTGAAAATCGAGTCAATTATACCAGAGCATTCTAGAAACATGCATGCTTTAGGAGTTATGGAGGATTAAAGTTGACAAAAAACGAAAATAGCGCAATAATTGCTGAGTTCCAAGTGTCTGAGCTGAATTCACTGTCTGCATGGGGGAAGCAGAGAAGAGAGGTCAAGTCCGCTCATTTTTCAGCAACTTTAATTCAGTTTTCACATTTTTTGACTCTGATTCTTCATGACATTCGAACTGTTTGTTTCCCTAGAATTCACAACCCTTTCGTTAAAAGCGGAATAAGATGACAAATTCAAAAGGCGATTTAGTTCCGATCAAAATTGATATTTTTGTTTTAAATTCATTTCCTCTCAAACAAAAACTGAAAAATGCACAAAATAGCCTTAAAAATAAAGTTTGGCATTTTTCCCTCAATAATCTCCAATTAGGCAATTTTGGACAGTTTATAGTGAAATTTGGATCTTCAGTTGTAAAGAAAGTATGGGGATGCAAAGGTTCCGACCTGAATACCCTACCTCTGTCTCCCTCAAAGTTTTTTGATGCCCAAAAATGTTGAAAAATTAGGACCAGAGCATGAGTGATTCACAAATAAAAATTCATATCCGTTGGGGGGGCGGGGTTGCTCATTTCTGCACACGCTCTTTGGGTTGCTGTTGAATCATATTTTACAAAAAAGGAACTTATTAGTTCTTCCTATTATTTTAATAATTTTTAAATCAAAGTATTGAAGTATGGAACCTGTTTTCAATCAATGAGATATTTTTTTGTTTTTTTCTCTGAAGGCTTCATGAATCGTTGTGGCATGTGAAGAATAATCCAACAGAGAAAATTAATAGAGAAACATTGATGTTAACCTTGCAGAATTTACAGCATATTCTCATTCGGGCTACCGACTCAGTCGATTTTAAGAAAGCTTTGTAAGTATAAAACCTTTGCGTTTTTTAAAAACAATTTTTGTAGACCTGCACAGTAATGCTAGAACACGAAACACGTGAAATTTGAAAGTAGTGAAAAATTATCAGTAAATCTGCCTCTACCCAAAACCCTCAGAAAGCTAGTCTCTTATAAAATATTTATGAAAACTGATGGCACAAATTGCAGCAGCCATCTTTGCTCAGCCCTCCTTGACTCAAAAGTAGTTTAAATTCTAAATCAAATTTGATTTCACCGGATTCAATAATCCTCAAATATTAAATTTGGCAGTTGTTTTAGGTATCTAGATCTGGTAAGTATCTGATTTTGAAGGAACTTGGTGTTCTTTTTTCTTTAGCTTTTTCAATACAGACGAAAGATGTCAGAAGTCTTGAAGTTTTCTTCGTTAAGATAATGGGTTAGAGAATATTTTTAGGGCTGCAAAAATTTTTCGACCATGCGATTACGTGCAGTTTGATAAAAACAAGTAAAGAGAAGAAGAAGAAGAAGAAGAAGCAATCAAGCTGAAAATTTTGGGGACAAGTAAGTTTTTAAGATAGGAAAGCCAATCCGAAAAATTGGAAGGCTAGGAACTATCTGCATCCGTAAATTTTCTGTTATATACATTTTACACTGAACTCATCAAATTTTAACAGTTTTTTTTTTTTTTTTTTTTTTTTTTTTTTTTGTTCGCTAATACATAGATTAAGAGATGTATCATTAGACAAAGCCACTGAAGCAAAAGGCTCGGTCGTTTCCAATGCAGTCGGCGTTGAGCTGTGCGAGTGCCCTCATCAATATAATTCCACGTCGTGTCAGAACCCAAGCATCGGCTTCTACCGTCACTACAACAAAAACAGTGTTGGCTCCACTGTTATCATCCAGGTCATCGGGGAAGCAGCTCCGTGTGAATGTAATGGCCGTTCAAATGTTTGCGACATTGAAACTGGCCACTGCCTGGTAAATTACTAATTTATTTGAGATTTCTCTGCTTAACAAACAAGAATGTTATAAGATTCCCAATTCTTCATATTTTCCAGGGTTCTTAGTAATCTGCAACTGTCAGGAAAAAAGAGCAACATGGAAATCTTGATTTAAGGAGCTTGTTATTTTGGTTTATCATATTTGCATATATTTATGCTACAAAACAGGCTCCAAGAAGCCTGAAAAGTTGCGCAAATAAACTGTAGACAAAGTAGCATAATGCTTGACCTAACCTTGAAAATGAAAAAGCTTACTAACGCGGTTGTATTTTTTCATTTGCTTGACGCAAGTAGTTTTGAAATGTTACAATCTTAACTCAATCCTGCTGGCTGGAAAGTTGAGTAACACAGCAATTTTTTACTTTCTTTTTTTCTGGAACTTTTTGACCAAATATGCCACATTCTAAGTAATGTCAAAGATAATCCTTCTTGCACAAATGTTTTTAAAATCCTCTACTTTTACTAAACACCAGCCTGACAAAATTTTCATAGATGTAGCATATATTGTCTAGAGCGAGAAGAGAAGTGATACTATTCTTCAATCCACATACCAATGGCTACAGTAAAAAAAATGCATTCATTGTAATGCGTTTATATGCATCTATTGAAATGTTTCAATGTCTTTGATTATGTTTCATTTTTTTGAAAAAACACTGGCCAAAATGCCTCCTTGAAATTTTCCTTCCATATTTTGAATGAATGAAGAAAATTCACAGACATTTTTTTGAAAATCTACTCATTGGTTTCCTTTGAAAAATATTATATTTGAGTGGCAATTTACAAAGTCGTACTGGAAGATACACATTTTTGCGTCCAGCCATCAATATGTAGCCATCATTGGGAAAGGAGATTTTAATCTACAAGTTGAGCTCTTTGAGTTTTTAGAATTTAAGCATAGATAAGTATTCTAAGAACATTTTAGGGAAAGAACAGTGACAAATTTCAATCCAAACTGAGGTTATGGTGGTTTGCAGTTCAAGAAAATTTTTAAACAGAAAAAGCTGTTTAAAATTCTAATCTGCAGTGTTCAAGTTCAAAATAGCTATGTTTTAATACGATTTTATGTCTTTTCTTTGACCTTGGCTCAAAAGTGACTTAAACTGCTTAAAACTCAGGGTTTAGAACACTAGACTAAAGTGAGTGTTCCTTGGATCTCAAAATCCGATTTTTTTACCTAACCTCATAGAAACCGGTACACAAAAGATTTTGCCTCTGTGGAATAATGCTAAGGCCTCTTATCCTATGACTAGTCTCTTGTTGACAAAATATTCCCTATGAAAAGACCCTTCTGGAAATTAGCAAGAATTTTTTTTACCATAAAGTCCTTTACCCCAAAAATGTATGTTCCTCTACAATTTCAATACCAACATGTTTTTCTCTGCAGAATTGTTCTGAGAACACAGGTGGAGAGAATTGCGAGTATTGTGCCGAAGGATATTACGGCGACCCCATCTTGGGTCCATGCAAACCGTGCCCTTGCCCTTATACCGATCGTAATTTTGCTCAGAGCTGTCAAGTTTTTCCCGGTCAAGAAACCATTTGCACATGCAAGCCTGGCTACACCGGCAAAGTGTGTGATAGGTAAGTATCTTTTGTCTCACTTGAAACGAAAACTACACGAATTTAAAGTAGCGTAACTTCATTCTAAGCTGCTTGGCTCCCGACGTCCCTTTTTTTTTTCCTTTCACAAAAAAAAACCTGACTTTTTTTCTTTTCACAGAAAAACTATGTTACATTACGCCTTGAAATTTTCCATAGTACACGTGATTTTCCTCTTCCTTAGAGATATAGCACACTTACTGCACTCACTATCAAAATTGTTTGACATAATTTGTTCGTTTGACCTTCTCGTAAAGTGAAAGAATTTTAAGGCTGACTGCGGCCAGTTATTGCTTCAAAGAACTTTTTGCATTGCTGACGAAAGTTTTTTTTTCATAAAGCTTTAATTTGTAGTTTAATGTGACAACTTTGAAACTAAACCACCATAGATTAAAAGTTAAGATCGTCTTTCCTCAGATCTATGTTTCTTGAATTGTAAATTTCAAAGTGCCATAAACTCTATTTTGTTTGATACTTCTTGCGTTATTTGCAGCACAAAATTTATGGAACAATGCTCTAACCAGCAGCACCAATATCTTAATTTTTAGTTTCTCAGTGCTGATATCTTTTTTCCTTGTGGGTAGTTGCATTGCGCAAGAAGAGCAACAAAAAATGGTAAAACAGTATGAAACCTGTTACTCATACTGAGTTGTTGTCTCTCTTTTTATTGATATATTTTTTTGCCTTTAACAATTTTTCTTTTTCCTGAAAATGTGCTTTCATTTTTAATTCATTCATGAACTGCTATTACAGGTGCAGTTACGGGTGGTTTGGGTTTCCACAGAAGATAAACGGATCATGTAGGATGTGCGAGTGCAACCCTCACGGGAGTGTGAGCGATGAATGTCATGAGTTGAGCGGCCAGTGCAACTGTAAACTGGGCATAACCGGAAGGGACTGTTCCGTTTGTCCACCTCGCCATACCCTCTCAAACAAAGGATGTGTAGGTAAATCCCTGTCGAGTGTCTTTAATGTTTTATTTTTACTACTCATTTTCTTACAGATAATGAGCTTTTTTTTATAACACATTGCACAATATTGGATCCATTCATTCTACCTGACCGCGCAGATTTCCAAGTTGGAATGTTTGCAATAAGGTGTGAGTTGATAAGTAAATAATTCTGATAAAACGGATGAAAATGTACTATCAGAAACAAAAGTTGCTTTACATTGCCCTTGCTATCGCAAAGTCGCCATTAAATCCTTGCTCAAACCATACGTTATGATTTTTGGGGTGATATCTTAGAAGAAATTGCTGCGAAATTGTCACTTCATCATTGCTGATTTTGTGCAATTTATCCGTGCGGAAACTGCGAAAAAGCGAGGTTCCTTTAAACTTTAATTCCGTATACCTCTCACAGTTTTACACTCTTGAAATTTTGTGATAATTTTATGGAAATGAAAATATATTTTACGCGGTTATTCTCCATGTTTAGAGCACACTGATCGAACAACATTTAGGGGCTAGAATCGAGTATGATAGAGCCAGTAATATCCATGTAAAACTGCATAAAATTATTTGAGAATCAAAACTGCCCAAGAACAATTCCTATGTGTTTTCTTAGAAAGGTTAAAACTTTCATTTTTGTCACTCTGGGTGAAAGATAATTTGTAAAAGGATCTTCACATTGATGTTGCTTTCTTATTGTGCACCTCAAGGAAGTTCATTGCTGTGTAAGTGTATAATCTCCATTTTTAAGTTAATATGCCATTAACGGGTCATTTTTACCAATTTATTTTTTGATTTTGAAGTTTGTTTTTTTCCCCTGTAACTTAGTATTTCTTTTTACCTTGGAACAGCTTGCGAAGATGGCTGCACTGATTTATTGTTGGACAAATTGGAAGATCTGGAAGGCACTCTCAGAGAAGCATCCATCACCGTCTCTGATGGCACAATCGCTGCTCCTTGGCCAAGGCTCATGGTGTTCGAATCAAACCTGACGGAACTCGAAAGCGTAGCACAAGTTTTCTCCAGCACCAATCGCAAGCTGAATTTACTCTTGGAGGACATCGATGATGTTATCAAGAAGAAATCCAAGCATGCTCTCACTAAGGTATTTCTTATTTGCATTGAGTCACTTCAAAGGCATGAACTGTGAAAATCATTAAGGCACTTATTTCTCTAATTTTATACTGTTCCAGCCTCTTGAAAAAAAAATTTCAAGAATGAATTTCACCTTGTTCAGTTCAGACTGCAAGTTATTATACTGAAGAAACTTAATACAATGACTTTCAGTGGATCCGCTGAAATCGTGTTCTTTTCGAAGCCATTATTTAAAGAAAGCATGTTAAAAAATGCTGCAAATTTTGCAACCCACGATGGGCAACAAACATGGCCATTTTACTGTTAGTTACCTACTCAGATGTATTTGATAAAACATGATTTTCTCAAATTTTGTGTTCATAAATGGTACATGATTTTTCCCTTTTATTATAGAGCTTGCACCCTAGGAAAAAATAAAAATAGTTTTATGTTCTGGTTTATTTAAGTTTGGAATGCCTGTAATGCAGTAGTGTAATGCATTGCCTAATTTTCGTTTTTATGTGGTTAAAACCTGCTTTGATGTTGCCCAGTTTTAGTTATTTAGTCTTTTTACGTATTTTTTCAGGTGAAAAAGATAGAGAAAAACAGTTTGAATGCTTCCACGGATGCTTATCTTCTCCGAGCAGATGCTGAGACAGAATTGCTAGCTGCGAAAATCCTAGAACGTGAAATTTTTGGTAAGACAATAATTCTTGAACTCTGCTTGATGAAAGTTGCTAAATGCACTCTCTGGAAGCGGTAATATATGCTCTTTTTTTTTTTTTTTGGCTTGTCTAAATATCATCAAAATTAGTGTTTTTTCTTATTGCAGTAAGTTTATTGTCACTGTAAACGCCTTGTAGGTGTCTCCAATTTCTTGCAGAATTTGCAAACTAAAAAGTGTGCGTTCATTGAAAAATAAAATCATGAAAATAATAAAATTCATTTCTTCAATTTGCATCGGATTGAAAGCTCTAAATAAATAGTCTCCGTTTCTTCCTTCAGAAATCGTTTATTCATTGAAAAGCTATGGAAAAACTGAAGAAAGTGAGGATGTAAATACCGGAGCTGCCCTGTCCGAAGCAAAATTGCTGTTCAATCAAATCAGAGATTTCGATTTTGAACCAATCACAATCAATGTCATCAATGTCTCCGAGTGAGTATAGATTTTTTTTCCCGTCAATTTTTCTTTTTTCCTCCATTAACGTAATTCCTGGTTTTTTTCTCTTCAAATCTGAGTTGTCCCCTCAGTCGCTGATTAAATGAGAAATGGAGAGTAAAAATTCAAAATATCCAATTTTCCTTCAGGTTTCCCCAATATTGTATACATTCTCCATCACTGCAAAAGGAGATACCTGGTTTCCATTCATGAGTTATTAATTTGGAAATTTTTTCTGAATTCAGACCTTGATTTTAGGTCAAAAATCACGACTATCTAGCCTTTGAATTCTTTTAGATTGATAGAGACACTCTCTGAAGCTTAGCAACGTATGAAAGCACTGTAGGTGCTTTGAAATTCCATTCTTTGAATTCTATGAATTTTCTTTTCTTCTTTACGGAAGAAAATTTGCCATCAAAGCATGCATAAACTCTCTTGCGAAGAAGAACATTGTTAAAGCCCTGGTGAAAAGACACTAGTACTTGTCATGGAGTAAGGCGTATAACCCTTAAAGTAAAGTTTAACCTCCTACTTTAGTACCCCTAAAGTAAGTTAAAATTTGTTGGCACAGCAAAAAAAACTAATCTTGAATAAAATACATGATACTAATGTTTGCATCGTTAGTGATGTTTTAACATTTTGAAATAAGCATTTTGCTAGCTGTCAAACGTTATTTGTGTTTACCTCTAATTCGGGTTTCAATTTATCCATCTTCAACTTTGAAATGGTTTCAAAGGGTCAATTTTTGGACTTAGGTGTTTTTTTTTTTGTCCAGAAGAATATCCTCTCAAGGCTGCAACTTAATCATCTCATTTAATTTTTCCCCCCTTTTTCCCAGATCTTTCACTTTCATCTGTTCTGACAAGTAAAAAATCAACATAAAATTCAAGAATTTGATTTCATTGCCAGTATTATAGCTCATTTCCTGAAGTAGAATTGAAGAGAGGTTCTTTTTGATTTATTGTGGAATACTTTACTCTCTTGAATTTCATTTTTTGTTTTTATTTTTCATTTTCATTCCTCCAAGGGGTTGCAAAGCACTACTTGATGATGTTGAAGAGTCGAGTAATCATAACGATTTGGATAACCTTCAAAAGAGGCTGGATACAGTCCTTGAAAAAATCAGAGATCTGGACAAAAATGTTCTCAACATAATGGGCAATTTAGAAAAGGTGCGTCTTTATTCTTTTGACATTTTTCAAAAGCATACAAATTTTATGACATTTTAATCAGACACAAAATAAATTATTACTATAATCATGCACCAGTATTTGATGCAAGAATACTTCAATCTGTGTAACCAAATTACAGTGGTTTGAAGTTTAGGGCTCAAAAAACATTGTTTTAAAAAAAAAAAAAAAAAAAAAAAAAAAAGACTGTTTAAAATTCTAATTTACCTTATTCAGGGCACCAAATTGTCTGATTCCAGTGCAATTTCTCTCAGTAAAAAAAAAAAAAAAACCGCTTATATGTATTTCAGTTTTCAGGATATGGGAGAACATTTTTTTCAAAATCTGAAAACCCAATTTTTCAACTCCACTTGACAAGAATCGCTCATCTGAAAATTTTACCTCACTGCATCAAAGTTTCTTTTCCTGTGGGTGGTCACATTTATGAACTGCCTGGATCATATTTACTATTAATAAATAAATAAAGATAATTTCATAACATATTAATGGCTCTATACTGAATTGTAACTTAATCCTTGTACCATGATCAGCTTCTAGCATCGTCCCAGGTGCCAAATCGTGGATTGAGGGAATAAGGCAGGAAATGAGGAGGTGCGATTTGCCGGAGGAGCTCTGGCCAGATCGCTGTTAGTGGAGGCTGGGTGTCGTAGAGCGCACAGAAGCGCTATAAGAGCGACCTATTAGCAGTATCTTTATCGAATTTGTAAAATTGGCCCAAAGGGTCAAAACAAAATCGTGGTCAGAAATTTTTTCTACAAAAATTCTGTAGGCAACAACTGCATCACAATGCAATTAAGTTCTTTTGGCTCCTAAATGATATGGGTTTCAAGTATGCAAGTACTTGACTTCTGTTTCATTTTTCATACATTTATTTTTGTGTTCAGGTTAGGCACACAACAGAAAGTAACAAAGAGGTAGCATTGCGGCTGGACGAAGTTTCAAATGAAATCGTCTCCATCGAAAGCGAAACTGATGAGACTTTGAATACAACTCTACAACAAATGGATGTGATTGAAAATCGTTTTGAGGAATTTCAATCAAACGTTGAGGTTAGTTGTATATCTTACGTTTGCCACTATTTTAGTAGTATCGAGACTAGCAGTAGTACGCTAGTAGTAGTTGTAGTAGTAGTAGTAGCAGTAGTAGTAGTAGTAGTAGTAGTAGTTGTAGTAGTAGTAGTCGTAGTAGTAGTTTTTGCCAAGGCAAGATGTGACAAAATTTTTTTTTTTTTATAAAACTGACTAACCAAAATGTTCTCTTTTGTTTGTCATCTCTTCTCTTGTTTATTCTTCTGTTAATATTGTTCATCAATTCCTTCACAAGCTCGGGATTTGCATTAATGTTGAATTTTACTTTGTATCAAGATCAAATATTTGGTTGCACTTCATCTTGTTTGTAATTTTGCTCAATTTGATCAAGGTAGATTAAAGTTATTAAAAGTTACCAATTTATCAAAATGCTGTTTAAGGAAAACATCTGGTCATGTATCAAAACGATTGTCAATGTTGTATGATTTTTTTGTGTAAAATGCACAATTTTACAAAAGATTTGCCAAATATTATTGGAAAACTCACCAAATTTTCTTGAACAGTGGGCCAAAATTTCATAATAAACGTTTCAAATTTTTTGATCACATCAATCATTACATTTTTGCAAACTTTTTTCATCAAATTTATTGAAATGGTTCGAAAAATTCCCAAAGAATTTTCAATTTGGAAAATCACGTATAGTTATTTTTTCAGTGAAGGCACCCTCTCAACTTTCAACAGGAAAAGTAATGTTTGCTTTGAAATAATTCTAAAACAGGAATTGAAAGATGTCGGAGAGTATCTGAAGAATCTTACGAGACAAGCATCGGAGAAAGAAGCCAGTCTGTCAAATCTGAATCCACTTTACAAAGAGGTCTACGTTATTCCCGCCCAAAAACATGCAGATGGTTTACTAGAATCGGCTCGCAGTTATGATGAGTAAGTTTCTAGGTCTCTGCGCTCTGATGTTTTTTCATCCTATTGTACAAACTCATTGATTGTATCAATATAGATTACAGATTTTTGCAAAGGTATCAAACTTTTTTTTTTTTTTTATTTTCTTTAAGAAGAATACAGCATAGCCTTTGATTAAAACAGTGGATTGATAAAAATTGAGTGTTTTTCTTAGATATAGGTCTATATAAGACAAGAGGAATTGTTTTACAAAGTTTCAAAACTATCTTGGATATTTTGTCATTTTAAAAGAAAATTAGCCAAAAAATTGTATGAATGCTCAAGGAAATGCTTTTCCTAGAGCATTTCCTTGAACATACATTTTTCTGGACGCTCTGGATGTTCTTTTGTTAAAAAAATATGATGATTTATTTGAAGTAAAAAATTTAAATGGTAAAAACAGAGCTTTGAGTCTTGGAGATCTGAAATTAAAAGCCGTACTTCAATGTCTTTTTCAAATTTATTTTACAACCTTTAGGTCTTTTTAATATTTTCCTTTTTTTTTTTTTTAAACCAATTGCTCTGTATTCCTTCATGAATACTTTCTATTGATAGGGTTTTACAACAGAAGTCACAAATTACACTTATTCTATCAATTTTTATCCATTTGATCCAATGTTGAAGTGTATCTTTGAATTTCCAACAGTCTTTTCCAGTTCACGCGGCAAAAGTCGGACTATGCATTACGCGCAAGCAAAGCTTATCAAAGTATCATCGATGCTTTGAAAAGCGCTCGAGAGGCGGCTGTCAATGCCAGCTTAGCGGCCACGGAGGCTTTTAATCAAGTGAGTCTGCTTTAAATTTAATCATTTCTTACTCAAGTTTCATTTCCTATTTATGTAGCGTAGTACTATCTTCACAAGGCATTTTGATGAATATATAGTGCTTTGTTAGCGATGAATTTGGTTTTTTATTGGGCCACTAAAGAAGGCCCTACTTAGAGGAAAATGTTATATTTTTTCTCTCCAAAATCGTTCAAGCAAAATGACTTTACTACAAGAAGTTTGGAAGTTTGGAACTTCTGATTGATATATTGACAAAGATAATCAATAATTAAATGGAAGTTAGATTACTATGAATAACAACATTTGTATTTTTATATGTTAGTTCAAATTATTTTGAAATGTCTCTCAAAACAATTAAGCAAAATCAACTTATCAACCTCTTACCTTGCACAGTGAATAAAACTAGCAAAATTGCATCACTTAAACAAAAAATCACTTAAAATATTGTGCAATACGGCAGGAGATTATACCCAGGGTGTTATTGTCTTTCAACTAAAATTGTGTGTTGTATCCCAGTTCCACAAAAATGCTTAGCTGATCTTGTTTATTATAAAATTTAGTTTTAAGTACACTCCCACTTATCTTGCTAATGAAGACTGCCCTCTTTTACCATTTTTTTTTTCTTTCTTTCTTTTTCTTTTCTTTTCTTTTGCATAGGTTCTGCCAGAACGCAAAGAAGAATCACTCTTGGAGAAAGCAAAAGCAGCCGAAGAGGAATCAAGGCAGATAAAAACCCGTGCCGAGCTCCAAGATGCCCGTGTTCAGGAACTGCATGCGCAATTCAAAGCGCATCTACGTGCAGTCGAGTCCTTGAGGAATAATGTTAAGAAAGCAGCCAAAGATGATAACAGCATTGCCAAACAGTTACAAGAAGTTTCCAACGACGAAGGTACATTCCTCCAATTTCTGGTCAAAGAAACATTTTTTTGAAATAAAACCCAAGGATTCTCTCTTATACCCTCCTTATTTATCCTATAACCCTATGAAAGTAGCAGATTTTCTCATTTCAGGAAACATTACTTGGCTAATCTTTTGTTCATAATGGATAAAAAAAAAACAATTATTGTTTTTACTAATACTGTAGATGCTTGTCAATTTCATGTCTCTAAACTTCAACTAAATAACTACATTTTTTGTGTAGATGAGTAACAAAGCAAATTTTCACCGTAAACCATTTCTAATATCTAGTTCTAGTTTAGATCAAAACACAGGAACATAAGTCAACTAGGAGAAACCATGAAAAACGCAGAGGGTTTTAGGATGAACTTTGATATTTTTCAAATTCAATAGTAAGAAAGAAAAAATGAATGGTTGTGGCTGATTGTAAAAAATGGCCCGAATTGCTCTATCAAAGTTAAAATTTGTTTCCTGCATACTCATACAAGCCTGGCACAGCTAGTCTTAACGACTTTAAATTTTTTGACGAGTCACAAGCAAAAACTCTTCAGATTCTTGAAGTAGAGTGTCTACTGAGTCATTTAAGCCAAAAAGAAAAAAATTCTGTCGAGCTCCTGGAAAATAAAGTCGATTTAAAGGTATTTTTGGGCTAAAATAGCCAAATTACCCATAACAAGGCCCGTCATATTATTTAAAAACTTGTTTTCTTCCTGGGTATTATGCCCAAGTTTCTTAAACATGCATATTTTAAGCCTCCGATTACTTAAACTACCAATTTTAACCATATGGTAAATTTTGGGGGCCTAAAATGAGCCCTCAGAGCCAAAAATTGCAAACATTTTTGAAAACTTCGGATTTTCAGGGGGGTGTTTTTTTTTAACGTTGTTTTTTCTACAGTCGTCAATGAGTAATTCTGAAGGGCATTTTCGATTACATAATTGAAATTTTGACTGTTCAGGTGAAGGGGGAAGGGGGTACCAGGCTTTGCTTTGCCATTCTCACAGTTTCTGAAAACGCTTGAAAATTCCCTATTACATTGGAAGTCCAAAATACCTATCCCTTTTTATTCATTAATTACTGTATCTGATATTAT
>NW_017547207.1:544436-566476 GCF_001854935.1 Bemisia tabaci | reverse complement strand
CCCCCCCCCCCCTCCTCCTCCCTACGAGATGCATGTAAACCTTGATCTTACTGCGCGCGCTACCGGATCCTTGCTTTTCGCATCCAGGCATTTGCAGGATAAACTTGTAGCATAAACATGTCCATTTATATGTAATGCTAAAGACCGCCAAATGTTTTACTGCAAATGCCCGGATCTACTGTACAGTGGACTGCCATCACGCGAAAAGCAAGGATCCGTTAGCGCGCGCAGTAAGATCAAGGTTTCCATGCATCGCGTAGTGAGGAGGGGGGGGGGGCAGTAACTCCTGCTGCATATTTTATAATATCAGATACAGTAATTAATGAATAAAAAGGGATAGGTATTTTGGACTTCCAATGTAATAGGGAATTTTCAAGCGTTTTCAGAAACTGTGAGAATGGCAAAGCAAAGCCTGGTGCCCCCTTCCCCCTTCACCTGAACAGTCAAAATTTCAATTATGTAATCGAAAATGCCCTTCAGAATTACTCATTGATGACTGTAGAAAAAACAACGTTAAAAAAAAACACCCCCCTGAAAATCCGAAGTTTTCAAAAATGTTTGCAATTTTTGGCTCTGAGGGCTCATTTTAGGCCCCCAAAATTTACCATATGGTTAAAATTGGTAGTTTAAGTAATCGGAGGCTTAAAATATGCATGTTTAAGAAACTTGGGCATTTTACCCAGGAAGAAAACAAGTTTTTAAATAATATGACGGGCCTTGTTATGGGTAATTTGGCTATTTTAGCCCAAAAATACCTTTAAATCGACTGTATTTTCCAGGAGCTCGACAGAATTTTTTTCTTTTTGGCTTAAATGACTCAGTTGACACTCTACTTCAAGAATCTGAAGAGTTTTTGCTTGTGACTCGTCAAAAAATTTAAAGTCGTTAAGACCAGCTGTGCTGGAGTGGATATGAAGACAGGATTTGTAATTAGGAAAATACAAACCAACAGAGCTCTGTCAAAGATAAAGGCACTTTTGATGTTATATATTTTGTAAAAAATCAGGGAAAGCGGCCTGAGTTTGGTCGCTTTCAAAAATTGAAGTAATATTTCTGCAATTTTAAAGTTAAATCACTAAAAACAGTTGATGGTATCTGATGCAACATCTATTTTTCCTGTAGCATCAAAACTAGAAGAAACATTGCTTCGAGCCGAAGACATCATTCAAGTTGCAAACGAAATTTATGATAATGCAACAGTCATCAGCAGCGATGCAGCAATAAATCTAAGACCCCAACTAAAGAAGCTGGATGACGAAGGAGAGCTAAGTTTACAAGCAGCGGAAGACAAAAGTAAGTTGTGAGAAGACAATGCTTGCTATATACTAATTCAAAATTATAATAGTGTCAAGGAAAAAAACGGGGGGGGGATGAAACACACTGAAACATGAAAAATCCCCTGTGTTGATTTTGTGATCTATGTTTCCATATGTGCATGGTATAGCTAATAGGAATGATACTAGTGACCCTCTTTTGAACAAGACAGGCGGTGTAATGTAAGAATTTTTCGAGTAAAATTTATGTTTAATACATTGCAGTAATGAGTTTAGAATCTTAAGCAAACTTGGTTTTGGGTGCCTTCCCTCGTATTTAAAAAAGATTTCTGCCTGTGAGTGTGAAGGGTCATTTTCCCTAAAACAAAATTAGAATTTGAAAAAGTACAAACCAGGCTGCAGTTAATCCCTTAGAGGACGGAAAGACAGCGCCTCTGATGCACAGCAGCCCGATGAAAACGCTCCTCATAAAACGCCGATTATTATGATGTTTTAGCCAAAAACAGGTTAAGTAGTGGAATAAATTTTATATGTTTTATAGGTATAATTTTCTTTTTTTTAGTACAGAAAAAACAACTCAGGCAGGAGCTCCTAGTTCTAATTATACCACCCATAAAGTACTTTTATTCCTTGCACATAGCAACTTTTTATCAAAACAATTTGTATTTATTTTTTTGTTTGCTTACTTAGTAACAGACGTGCATTCTGTGAGTAAAAGAGTGCAAGAGCAGCTTGCCATCATGCAGCTAGCTGAGGCAAAAAGAAACGAAAAATTCACACTTTGGAACAGCACCCTACTGGAGAAATTAGATGCTGTGAAAATGAAGATTACTCAAGCTCGGCATATAGCAGACGGTGTAAGTACTTCCTACCTCAAAAGAAAGAATCAAAAGAATGCGTCATTAAATGCAATTTCTTTTTTTTACATAGAATTTCCATGAAAGTTACATGAAAAGATATATGAAAAGAAAGTTGCTGTCTTAATTTTGTCTAACTAAAAACTCGTTTACATTGATTTGGAATGAAAAACAATTAATGTATTGATAGTGGAAGGAACCGTATGAAAACAACTTGGATTGGAAGGCACTGTGTTGCATGCAAATCCTGCGCACTTAGTTGTCTCTGATTTAGATCATTTTCACATCGTTTCATTCAATTTAAAAACACCCTATTGAGCAAAATGCACCGCATCTTACACAAAAAATGCTTGCAAAAATATTAAGAAAGTCATTTTAATAAAACAACAGAAGACTCGAAAGAATGTGAGGTGGTACTTTATGCACAATAAATCAACAAATTTTAAGTAAAAAAAGTAAAAATTAACAAGTTTTTTCAAGATTTTTTTCCACTCAAAAATTGACCTTTTCTTTTTGATCATTGCTCTCCAGATTCGTCTGTCATTGACAAGCAAAGGAGAACGAGGGTCTTGTATCCGATCCTACCAACCGGATCTTCTAGAGTCGAGCATCACCAACACAATCGTCCTCACCTATGCAATCAGCTCTCAACATCGTGATGCTCTCTTGTTTTATCTGCCAAGTTCCACCACAGTGAGTTCAAGTTTGAATTTCAAAAGAAACCATGCCAACTTTATATTGAAATCCTCTTACAACTCGCCCATTCGTGCCATTTTCTTTAAATAACTTACACTTTTTCAAATAGATGCATCCAACAATCTTCTGACCAAGAATCCATTCCCCACGTCTAGAGCGTTGAAAATTGGAAATGATTGGCAGGGAATGAAAAATATCCGAAAAAATCAGGGAATTTTCCAGGGAATTAATGCTGGAAATCAGGAATTTCCTAATAAATAAAGAAGTGTCCCGGTGCACTACCCTCTTTTAAACTTGCTTGTTACAATTACTCAATTATCAGTGAACCAAACGGTGAATTTTTGCTGTAATTTCAATGCTTTTTCTTACGTCTTCAATGAAAGCACCACATATTTTGCCCCTGCGAGTTACAGGTAATGGTGTGAAAATCAATTCAAAGAAAGGAGAGCTTCCGCCTTTTTGCAAGGCCTTTGTTCAGTTAAGTTTTACATAAATGTTACTTTTTCCCACCAAAATTTTTTTTTCAAAATGAGAGTCTCCACAGGAAAAGGGATCTCACTGTATTTCCAGAAAGGCTCATGACGAGCTTATTCAGTAATTTTTAACTATTGAAGTTTTAAAAAGTAGATAGTTGACAGGGATTTTCCCAGATTTTTTTAAAGGATATTGAGGTACAAAAAAATTATTCAAGGTTGCTAGATTTAAGCTTCTTGAGACCAGCAGCAACCTCTGACCAGAGAGATTGGTTTGCATGCCATCTTATTTTTCTTGCTAATGCTCGTTTAAATTGAAGCTCAGATTATGCAACTTTGAACTCGTTTTTTGTGCCTTAATATCCTGCAAAAAAAATCCGGGAAATTCCTGTTCACTTAAGTCCACTATCTATTTTTCGAAAAACCATCAGCGGTTCATTTTTATCATTAAACCATAGCAGAGTAAGTATTTTACAAACACCTCGAGACATTAAACCTCTTAGAGTTATGATGGTTTGAAGTCGGCAGTTCTAGAAACTTATCTCCATGAGAGGCTATTGAAAATTCTGTGCTGTCATGTTCAGGGTACAAAATTGTCAGATCATGATTCAATTTTAAACCCACTGTTTGCACATAAATGAGTTAAATTGCACCAGAATGTATTGCAATGAATTAGAATTTATGACAGTGCATTAATTAACACAGATAGAATTTTCCGACAAACCAGTTGTTTAACCAAATTTGACAAAAGTTACTCTGCTGAAAACTTTGCCTTAATGGATTTGGTTTCCTTTTCCTTTTAAGCAGAAATAGTTAGTTTTGATTGTTGACTCCATTTTTCTTTTATTGCAGTAAAAAAGGGGAAAAGAGAAAGGAGGAGGGAATACATATTTCATATGAAAATTTTTACCATAATTTTACAGTTTGGAAGGATTTGAGATACTATTCTCAAAATTGTTGATTTTTTCTCATTAAGTGCAACAGGCATTCTATCAATTCCCTCTCTAAACAGTGTTTTGGTAGTTGATGACATTTCCCAGAGATTTGCACCACTAACGCATTGGTCTGTTCATTTTTAGAGTGATTTCCTGGCAGTGGAAATGGTCAACCGAAAAATCAGATTTGTGTGGAATGTTGGAGGAGACACAGGGGAAGTGACAAACGCAGTTCACATTCAAACTGCAGGTGACCTCAGCAATGACCAGCATTGGTATCGCATTGAAGCAGAAAGGTAACCTCTACTTCCAAACAAAATTTTAGACTGTAAATCAGCATTTTAAAGTGACATTATGCCAATGGACAAGTAAAGAAGGTACGAATTTAAGCATTCTGATGCATGTTTCTTAACCAAAATTTCACATGGAACATGATTCGCGCAGCAAAAACTACTAGACCTAACTCCTAACTAAAATATGTAATGTCAATTGATGCATGGATTCAAACCGCCTGCTCTTGATAAAAGAAAATTCCATGTTAGTTAAATTGCACACTAAACGTCACCGTAGCAGTCTCTGTGGTATGAAAAAATGACAACCTCAATTCCGGTGCTTTGGCTCACCTGTTGCAGTTGTTAAACACTTCAGCGAAAACATGGCAAGTAGGTAACATTGCTGGATTATGAATTCTGCCAAAACTATTGTAAAGTGTGATTTGATTTAAGTAGACAAGTATTTTTCTTGTGAGCAGGGAATTCAAATTTCCCTCAATCAATGCTAAATATAAACAAGATACACTCTACTACAGGTATAGACAAACGGGGTGCTGAAGCGGCAGCGCTGTGAACATAGGCCATCCAGTGACGTTGCAAGTCGTACCGTCTTTGCCGTCTTTGTCGTTCTTTCAAAATGACCCTCTTCTGACAACAGAGCTCTTCAGGTAGCTTCAATGAGCTCTCAAATGAATTTACAAAGTTGATAAAACTCAAAATAACGAAAAACTTAACTGAAAACAAAAAAATAACACAAAATTGACGAAACCCACTCTCAGAACAGAAAGTAAACAAGTCTTTAATATGGCGTTGCAGTTGTACCATTGGACGCCGTCAAATGTACACGTTTCGACAACTTTCAAAAATTCCATTTGTCCATACCGGTAGTAGAGTGTACCTTGAAATATAAACGTTAATATCTTAGTTAGGGGTTGATTTCAGCAGTTTTTGTCGTGGGAATTGTGTTCAACATAAAATTTTGATTCAGAAAAATATATCAGAATGCTTTAATGCGTACTTTGTCTACTGGTCCATTTTTCTTCATAATCTAAGGGAAGAAGTTCAATTTGCTGTCTCAGTGCAGGGTGTCTCTCCTCAGTAAAAACCTCAAAACCTGGGAAACATCAGGAAAATCGGTCATGGATCAGGAAATTCTGAATTCATCAAGCATTTCCTAACTACTAGCAGTTTAGCATATGCCAAAGTAAAATGTACCATGTAACTCATGAAATACATTTCGACGGTGTAAGTCGGCAATCAAATAACTCGGTTTGCGACGTCGCAGACTTCCTGTCATACTTTATTTCTTAAATGGAAAACTACTCAATAATAATTCTTTAAAACTGCAGTGATTTGTCTTCTTTGTGCGAAAAAAATTTCAATGAATGATAAAAATGAATGATTTTTAAAAAAATAACATAGAAGCGGAGATTTTCAGACACCGCAAACGAGATATGTGATTGCGGACTTATGCCGTCGATATGTTGGCTTATGAAATCAAACAAGTGTCAATTTATTCAAGGAAAAAATCAGGAAATTTTATTCAAAATATTCTAAATGAAATGTTAGTGAATGCTGTCTTTTCTACCGTACCTTGCTAGCCCAGAAAAATGGTGGTGTTTAGAAATTCCTTTGAGGCCTTATTTTATCTCCCATGAGTATTGAAACTTTTTCTTTTCTATTTTTCCTTCTCCTTTTTTGATGCACTAAAGTATTTCTCATTCATTCCTTGAGTCTCATTGGTTTAACCTTTGTACAAAAGATCTCAACTTTTCGGTTCTATTTCATGGAAAGTGTTTCACCATTTGTAGAAATGTGTTCTATGCACTAAGGTGTTAGTTTCTGCAATCAATGAATTTCAATTCCATGCCTTGTTTTTTTGATCACTAGGAAAGCAAACGTGGGAACACTGTACGTGCGGCCTCAAGTTTTGCCGTTCGGGTCGTACCTTCGCGATGGTTCACCGGTAACAGGGAATTCAACAGGAGGGATCGGGCGCCTGGATGTGAGCCCCCACGATCGTGTATGGGTTGGCGGCGCTGACCACAAACCAGCCGAGTTGCGCTCCATGCAGCCAGGTCTTGTCGGTTGTCTCCATAATCTTTTCCTCGATGGCCGTCCAATTGGGTTATGGGACTTCCGCACTCAAACAGAAGGCTGCACTGCTTGTATTGAGGGGTATGTTTCTTTATGCATGAATGTCCTCAGAAAAATAATTCTAGTCCACAAAAATCCAAGATTGTGTGCTTGAAACCAGAGTGTAAAGGAAAGTTCTGCAAACGATCCACTTAAAAACCGCCCAAAAATTTTAAACCAAACTGGAGTTTTTTCAAACATTGTGGAGAATTTGATGTCGACATCTCAAATCTGATTTTATCTTCTATTTTGAAAACGATTCTCTTTTCTGAATACTCTCCATAAACTTGCAACATCAGTTGGAACCTTATAACAGCTGTGAGGTTGAGAGCGTATTTCTAACTTAAAACTCAAAAAAGAAAAAATCTAAGTTCGAAAATGATGTATTTTTGTCATCAACTAGAAAAACCCTTCAAAAGAACAACCAAAGAAAATAGCTCATAATTTGAATTAGTGGTAGTAAAAGTAAGCTTGTTCAGTGACTTAATTTCAATGTTCGACAAGATTTTCTGAAAATTGCTCCTATCAATGCTTCCAAATTCTCCATAATGCTAAAATATGTCCAGACTTGGAAGTGTTTGTGAAAAGACACAGACATAGACACCCTAGAAGACATAGACAAAATGCATTGGCTGTTTGATTGTTTCAGGATTTTCTTTCACCTTTTTACTCTCAAAAGGAAATAAACATACTTGTAGAGAGTTGGGAATTTTATTGGGCATTGTTTATCATTTTACAATATTTTTACTTAAATTTTTATCTTTGGCAATTGTTTTTAGTGCTGAGGAGGTGAAAGACGAACAAACATACCGATTCTTGGGCGACGGTTATGCAGTCCTACACCATGACAGTTCCTCTGCCTACAATAAATATCTCCTCTCCGTATCGCTGAACTTCAAGACTTTTGACGAAGATGCCCTACTATTTTTGGCTGTCACAAACGATACTGTGCGTATACCGATTGCTTTTACATAATCAAACTTTACAGTTCTTTACTCTTGATAGTTCAGAGGAACATCAGAACTATCATTACATTACTTATTTATGCTGAGCCCTTTTTGACTGAATAAATCAACAAGTTTTTACGGACTTTGGTGCAAAATACATATGCTGTTTGATTGTTTCAGGAATTCCTTTCACCTTTTAACTCTTAAAAGGAAATAAACATACTCGTAGAGAGTTGGAAATTTTAATGGGCATTATTCATAATTTTACCACATTTTTAGCTGAAAATTCAAGTTTAATACTAAAAAAATCACTAAAATCGACTTAATCGAGGGATTGATGATGAAATTTCCAAGGCTTTACAGGAGGAGAAAGAGGTCTTTGTTTTTATCGTACTTACTCTCAAGAAGCGGATATCTGTATAAACGCTAAAAAAATTCTGAAACAATGAAAATTTCAAAAATTTCACTTTCTTCAAAAAATCTACATATTGTATTCATTTTTTATCTTTTTCGAACACTCCACAATATGTCTTAAAGTTTGAAAGATAGGTTATTTTTATTTATTAATTTTTTTTTTCTTCAATCATCTCAGGAAACTTCTGGAAAATCATGTAATGATTCAGTAAGGGAAATGATAAATGATGTTAAATACTAAAGACTAAATTTTGAGCTTTTTATATAATTCCATACAAGTTTTACCTTTTATCTCTAAATTGCATCTAAAAATTTTTCCATCAAATTTTAGTTTTGTCGACAGTGATAAATTTAATGCCATATTTATTCTGTTCTCTCTCTCTTCAGGATAAATTTGTCTCTGTCACACTTTCTGAGGGTCGTGTAGTTTTCCGAGTTGGTTACGGAGGTGATATTAGTCTTGAGATATCAAGTAACTCACGCTACAACACAGGCAACTGGACTCGACTGGAGGCTACAAGATACTTTGATCGGAAGAAAAAAGTAGAGAAAGGTAAAGTCAGTCGTCAAACCTCTCTTTTGAATTTCTCCGATAACATCAGTAATAATAAGGAAGCTGTAAAAAGTCCCATTAATGTCCAACCGTTACCGCTCATAAGATGAAGAACCTTCGTGCCAAAAAAATAAAAATTGAATCAGTTTTCATCAAAAGAGCTTGAGTCTCTTTCACCTTGATGGCTGACAAATTAGAAATCAAAAGAAAACGCATCAATGATAAAAGTCATTCAAATCTGTGTACAGGGTCGAGATTTGTCAAATTAATGTAATTTTAGTCCTTAATTGGTTGGGGTGTGTTTTTTGGAGTTATTAGAGTGTTTTCCATTAACAATTCAAATAATAATTTCTCCATCCTATTTAACGCAAAGCACACTTCTGAGAATTTTGCCCTCATGCAATTAAGTTCCTGTTTCTGTAAGTTGTTACATATTTATATTTTTGTCATTGAAAATTTCTTACCATAGATTATTTAAAGTATGAACGAGTTGACCCAGTTAAATGAAACTCTGTAAATTTAGTTCGTTCCACCCAAGGCATTTTCACTTTTGGCACTGTTAATTCAAAGCAATCCCTTTTGTTTGATCTCAATTTGAAATCAAACTGTGTGGTACAAAATTAGACCAGTAGTTGTAAAAATAAGAGAAATGTGGTGCTTTCTATTCTTGACAGTTTATGATTAAGAAAATCTTGAAGTCTCACCACAGAAATTTCTATTAAGAAGCTAAATTTAATTTCAGCGCATGGTTTCCTGCGTGTTTTTCAGGTATCCTGAAAATCGGAACGGAATCGCGAGATGGGGCGCCAACACCACCTCCTAATCAAGATGCAATCCCTGATCTATCCCAAGCGCAGTTATTCGTGGGCGGCACTCCACCAAGTTTCCGAACAAGACGTTGGCCAGGTTCTTACTTGGGCTGCATGTCGGAAGTGAACGTTGCACAAGAAGGTTACAATCTGTTGCGTGGGCAATTCTGGGGTATCCAGCCCTCATGCTCGCAAAAGGTACCTTATCAAATAATCATATTGTAATTATTCCAATTGCTGTATAAATAGGTGAATAAGTTTAAAATAAAAAAAAATGAAAAAAAAAAAATTTAGCTACCCTTTAATTCAGAGTCTAAAGATGAAGAGCTTGAATACAATTTTTAAAAAAAATTACGACCTCTACTACTTTGACTCAAGTTTATCCTAACATAAAATGAATATTTGTGCTCATTTTTTTGCCTCACTTAAGAGTCTGAAAATATGTCGGTCAGTGCATTTTTTCAGTTTTAAATGAATTTTCGCGAAAATCAATAAAAAATTTCATGCTCCTTTACCTGCATAATGTGCCCATTTCTGTATGTTTATAATTTCCTTATTGAACTTTTTCCTTCTTTTTTTCCAGGCTCTAACCATTGCTGGATTCAATGGAAACGGATACTTGGAGCTGGCATCGTACAGCCTTGAGAAAAAAGCTGCTTTCGGCTTTGTGTTTGCAACCTTACAGCAGAATTGCTTGTTGATGTTGTCCACCTCTCAAGGACTAATGGTAATGTTATCCCTCACATTACTTCATTTTAATTTGTTAAAAAAAAAATAGTTGAATTCTTCCTCTCAAGCTTTTAACTCTGGTATATTTTTGCCTGAATCATTACTTTTCCAGTTCTTTATGTTCATCTCATATATTTTATCAACTTTCTAAGCAAGATTTTTACCACCTAATACGATTCAAAAATTTATCGCACATGGAAAAATCACCACCTCTGTCTAGACGACTTGTGCCAAACCGCAATCTCTTTGTAGATTCAAAAATGATTCAAAGTATTACGAGGCATATCCTGTAATTGAAAGAGCATTTAAAGTAAGCAGAAAGTATGAAAAATGTCTTAATTTAACTGAAAATGGGACATTAGCGTTAATTTTCCATCAAAATGAGTCAATTCAAATTATGTAGCTGCGGAAGAGAACGAAAATCAATATAGGTCGATATGACCGTTTTAGAAATGAAGCTATCCTTGTGCCAGAGTTGAGACTCACAAAAGTTTCCTCCCTCTCTTGATGCTTAGCATTTGTAAATTTGTCCAAAAAAATTCACCACACGGAGGAAATTATTTCATTGCACAGCATGATGAAATTAGTTTAGTATCAATTTGATTCAAATAAACTTCGGTTCAAGGATGGTGGAGTTAGAATTGACGAACACAAATCATACCAATTTCTCACTTTCGAGACGAAATTAGACATCTCAATGTGTCAACAATACTCCATGTAAAGTTTTGATGAGAGAAGACAACATGCAATGCTTTGTTTCTAACCTTATATAGTGATCAATTCTAAGTTAGATCGCTGATTGTACATCATTACTGTTCTAATTTCTCTATTCCTTGTTGTTCTCTATCTTGAATCTCTAGAATCGACAAAGTTACTATGCGGTGAGCCTCCGCAACGGCCAGATCGACGTGCGGTTGAATGCAGGTCACGGAGAGGTGCGGCTGGCAAGCACAAGCTCCGACTACGGCAATGGGCAGTTCCACTCGGTGGTCGTCATCAAGCGAGGCAAAAAACTGGAACTCCAAGTCGACGACACGACCGATTCCTCAGCAACGCTCCCTCGTGGGAGCCTCAACATTAAAGTCCCTGGAGATGCCGGTGGCCTCTTCTTCGGTGGAATACCACCGGATATCAACACAACTGGCCTGGCTGTCTCAGATGAACCTCTTATTGGGACCATCAAAGACGCAATCTTTAATAACAGGTTAGTACATACGATTTTAAAATGTTTTGACAATTCGTGTTTTTTAATAATTGAGCTTTCTGTGATTGGATGACCTCATGATCAGACACAATGTGGATGATCGCCTAGTAGATTGGCAGAATATTGATTTTCGTCTCTAGAAGACCACTGATTTCCGAGAAGAGAAGCTTAAACAAACAGAACTTTGATCCTCGTCAAGAAAGGAGTAAATTTGTAAATTCAAGACGTTTAATCCACTATTTTACCGAATTCTCTATAACATTTCAGGCAAACTCAAAGCTGTTGCATCTTGCATCCATATCTTACTATTAGACATTACCTAAATATTCCCTAAACATGGAATAGTGAAAAATATGCTTATGGCCAAAATGTGAAACCACGTACCTCCGTTTGCGATGTTGTAAACCTTATGTCATACTTTATTTGACATTTTGTAAACTAGTCAATGCAATTTCTCAAACTCTTCTTTGATTTTCTTTCTCTATTAGCAGAATTTCTGTTTAAATTTTTAAGCTATAAAGTTGGCTTGTTTTCTAGAGAAAATAAAAATACCAGTGGAAATTTTGAAACTCTCCAATTGAAACTCGTGGTTTTGCACTTTTGCCATTGACTTTGCCGATAATTTTCATTTGTAGCTCCAATTTCCAAAGTCAAAGATGATCTCCAGTCAGTCTATTTTGACTTTGAACTGCCTGTTATTTTTTCAGTGTTCTAGCCTTTGATAAGCCGTTGGAATTTGAGCACGTGGCAATTGGTCGTCATGGACCCGTGCCAGTGCGGACGGAGGCATCTCGACTCGAGGTGGAATCCATGCAGATTTCTCCAGAAAACTCTGCCAATGGCTGTCGCAAAGTTTCCAGCTACCCAATCGAGTCAGGAGCAGCTAAATTCGGTGACACTCCTCACAGTCATGTCCAAATTGATTTCTCCAAGCGTAACCTTGGAAACATTTTTCAGGACAATTTTACGCTAGAGATGCAGTTCAGAACTTTTTATCCCAATGGAGTACTCCTAGTTATACCTGTAAGTATTTCTCAAATATGTCATGTGATGAGTTACTCCTTCAATAATATATTTGTGACCCTTCACATAAGAAAGAAGACATTTGTACCAAAATCGAAACAGAAAATTTGGCTTTATCGCCTTGAGGAGTGTTATTTAATGTATCAAAACGTACGGAAAAGTACGACAAATGAAATGAACAGCTTTTTGTTCGAATCGAGAATCAGACATGTGACAATGTACTAGGGTTGAAAAAAAATTGGTCCCGAAGAAAATGTGAAAAATGGCATCATTGTAATCTTAAATACCTAAATGATCAAATCAACTGCATATTTCAAAAGAACGCAATTTTTGAAGAATTTTAGCGCAAACCGCACCTCAATATCTTTTTTCGTTTAAAAGATATGGAACTCAACAGTTTTCAACTCGGCAACGCTGCTACACGGAAAGAAATTCGTTTCAGGCCTTGAAATTTGGGAAAAAGCTTATCCTATAATAAGGAATGACTTATTGAAAAGTGGTCAAAATACATGAGGGGGAACTTTTGCCGATTTTGCATACACCCCTTTCTATTTGCCAAGATCCAAATTTCTGGACGAAAATGCACCTTTATAGCTCATTTCAGCCAAAAATGGAACCAAATCGGCAAAATGTTTTCTCCCGAAAAGTGTGCATGTTTTGAGGTTCTATTCCGTGGGGAGCCTCGTAGGCTGCTGCCCTCGGTAGAAATTTTAATTTTACAATCTTTTGGCTGTGTAAAAACATTGGCACGAAGAAACGCCTTCTCTGAAGTGGCTAGCAAAACAACATCAACTTTTGCAATCAAGCATCTCTGTGCAGGAAGTTGTAAAAAAGAACAAAAAGGGACTATCTCGTACAAAAGACAGCAGCAAATTTCGTTATGCCTATAGGTGTCAGCCTGTCAAATACCACCCTTTTTAAAATATAAACTCCAATACGAGACCCAATCAAACTGAGAGCTTTGAAATTATTTTTTTTTCAGAGCATCAAAAACAAATTAGCAAACTTCATAATGGCAACGCTCGTGAATGGCCGGTTAAAGGTCATTGTCCAGGGGAAGAAGAAGAAAAAATCTGAGAGCATGTCTCAAATTGCAGTGAATGATGGATTGTGGCATCATGTAAGTACGGAAACCTCGCTCATCATTCGTTTCATACTCCCCGGTCGCAGCTTTGAATTAAGTGTTGTGATATTTGAACTCAAAAGCTTAAAAGCTATTGTACGTCAATTTAATTCTCATGCAGTAAGATTCTGATAGAATATTATACATACCTATCTAGTAAAGATTTTATTTTCATTTTTAAAATTAAATGTTGGAAAATTTAGGAATGAACTCTGTGTCGAACATGGAGTAGATTTTTGTAATTGATAGGATTCACTCTAAAAATCCTAAAGCCAAACTCAGAAACCATGTAACTCAATTGCAACATCTAAAATTGTCATGCACACTTATTTTCCCGGGGAAAAATTGAAGAATTTGACAGTTAAAATTTTTTTTAGAACAATCATGAAATGGTGGGGGAAAAAAAATTGGAATACATTTCAAGTCATAATGCAAATTTGTGGTAACTCTCCAAGAAAAATAATGTATGGATAGAAATTTCAAAAATCTGCGATTGATTTTGGAGTTTGACAGAAGCTTTCCACCATGAAGAACGTAAATGGATTCAAGGTCACAAAGTGAAGCAAAATAGAGAAAACTTGTAATTTAATGTGCGGAGAAAAAGCGAAAAGGAGGAAGGTAATTTTGTTTGAGGATGAGGAATTTAATGTGGGTAGTGAGATACATGTTTTCAAAACTGTATGCTTGTCTTTTATTTCCAATTTTTTTTTTTTTTTTTGCATGGAACAAGATGATGCTCATGAAAGAGGAACACATATTCCGCATGCAAATTGACAACAATCCGCCTATCTCGTTCGAGGCCCACAAGAAGTCGAACATCGGAAACATTACATACATCGGAGGTCTGCCAGAGGAACTCTTAACCTCAATGGTTTGTGTTGTCTTCATTTTTAGCCGAAGTCTGGTAGAGGAAACAACTTGTGCTGCCTGCATTGAGTTGTTATCAAAAATAACAAAATATCAGAAGGATGAATTAAATATATGGCTCCATGAGTGCTCAAACTTCAAGTCAAATCGAGCTGCATTCTGTGAACTTGACTTACCTTGAAACGTGAAGTATAATAAGCGAATACTTTACTTGTCTTAATTGCAAAAGATAGATAATTTTTTGAGCTCTTTAGAGCACGAAAACCAACAAGAGTCAAGATGTTCTTCATTTCATTGATACTATTATCTCATCAGTCTTGCACCATCCCTAATCCAATAATGTCTAGACTCGATTGAAAAATCACTAACGTAAATTTTTATTGAGAGCAACCACACCAGCGCTTTTTTTTTTTTCGATTTATACCATTTGTAGGAAATGTAGAAAAGCATTAATAATCACTGTACATGAATTAACTTGTCTTTAATTTGGATGTTTGTTGGTTTCAGAAATTCTCATATTTCCCCAAAACAGAAACTTTCAAAGGCTGCTTAGCTCGTTTAATCCTGAACGGTCAGTTCGAAGACTTGGTCGGAGATAAGTATCATAAAGTAGGACAGTGTTTCCCGCATGTTGAGAAGGGCTCTTATTTTCCAGGAGACGCTTTTGCTATCTATGGTATGTCCTAATTCTTGAGCCGATTGGTCCTAGATACGTCTATCGGCAGTCAGAAAAATACTCTTCGTTTTTAGACTTTTTACTGTCAGCTGAAGAGCATCTACTTTTACTTTTTTTACTATTCTGTCCTCAATTGTCACTGTCCATAGGAAAGGGGACTTAGTGAACACAAGCACATTTACTAGAAGAGTAATTTCTCTCAAGCTGAATAAAAAAAAAACAAAATTTCAGGTTTCCACAGAAAATGCACAAGAGTATCTGAAGGAATAAGTTGTAAAAGGTTTTGTTCAGTTTGCACCTTTTGACAGTAAATAATTGCATTTCAATTTGACGTTCCTACTTTTCTAGCCTCTAGAGCAGTAGATTCTAACTTTTGATGCTTTTTCTCAAACTATTTTTTTTTTTTTAATGAATACTTTTGAATGTCGGTTCCCTTGGAAGGGAAGGGAACAATTATACAAAATTTAAAATTTCTCCAAACAATTATATAAAAGTCTCAATTTTGAGTTTTAAATGTTAAGTTAAATTGAGATTTATTGATGTTAAATTTAAATTGAAGTGAAATTAAGAAAACAATTTGTACCAAATTGGAATTATATCAGTTCTAAATTTACATTTCAGAAATGTAGTTTTGAAAAAAAGCTTTTTAAAATTCTAGTTTGCTGTGGTTAGAGCGCAAAACTACTTGATTAAAATACAACCTTACACCTGCGTTTAGCGCAGAGTTGAACCTCAAGGCTCACAGCTGATTCTTCGGGATTCTAGAGAGTTTTTCCCATCGCGAACCCATAATCTGATCTACTAGCCCAACTCGTTAAAAAAATTTCTACTGAACTTGTTGTCCCTGTGGAGTGAGGACCCAGTCAATACATATAATTTTTCTTTCCCCAACTCTCTCCTGAAAGAAAGAAATACATTATTCTGAGTTATCCTTTCTTAGATTATATCTGATCCTCCTCTGTTTTTTATCACTTATTTTTAGAAAATGAGTTCGATGTTGGTTCGTTAATAGAATTAGAAATTGAATTCCGAACGTCTGAAATGAATGGAATCATCCTCTCTGTATCACAACCAGAAGGGTATCCAGCTCTTTCTCTCCAGTTTATCAATGGCAAGGTATGTATAATGAGGGGTTTTTTTCTTACATTAATGTTAAATGCCTCTATTGGGTTTTTTCACAGGCAAACTTCTGGGATGAAATATTAGTTGATACTTAAAATCAATGTTACCAAACAATTAGAAACTCTCACATGCCACAGAATGTCTTACTTTTCCAGAAATCAATATGCCAAATCACGCATGATGGTAAACCTAGAAATATGCTATTTTGGTCGGTGACATTGCTGATTTCTTGTCACATTTCATTATTTTGAAAAATAAAACGTTCCTACTGTGTCCTCTTTCTTAACTCAAGGATCGAATGGGAAAATGTAATGTAATATATTTTTTTAAAAAAATTGAATGATGGTCCTAATTTTGAGTGGTTTGCAGTTATCATGAACTGCTCGAAAAGATTCGCACTGAGTGGCATTCTGTCGTTAGGTATCTTGTACATTTCATAAAAACAAAGGCCGTATGAAGTTTGATGGGTTCTTTCACATCCTGAAATTAGAGTCAAATGTTCGTCTTTGCACCATTTTTTTAGTGTTTAAAGACAAGCTTTCATTTAAAGACTCTGTTTATTTTTCTTTTTTTTTATATTATTATTATTATTGAAATCGTCAGTGAATGTAAGTTGTAAGTAACATTTCTGAAATTTTAAATTAAACAAACTAAAATTTTAAAAACTGTATTAAGTCTTGTGGCTCATGAAAAGCTTAAACCAATATTTTAGAGCGGATAGCTGTGGAATAAGTTTCGTTTTTAATCTCTAAAAAAAAAAAAAAACAATAGTCAGTTGCCTCCGGGCTTTTATTAGATCTTCAATTTTTAATTGAAATTATTGTCTCCTTGTTAACTTACTTTTAAAACTCTTCGCGTATGCAGGTTGTAATGACAGGCGACATGGGCGACCGCCGGCCTTTCCGTGTTGAGCTAGGTTTGGGCTCTGATTTTGCAGTGTGCGATAACAAATGGCATCGGATCGTGGCCCAGTTCAACAACGATGAGATAACACTGAGGCTGGACAGCGAGGGAACCAAGTACTGGCTCTCGGATAATGGACATTTGACTGGAGCGCACACTAATAGTCCACTCTACATTGGAGGCTTACCAGGTAAACTCTCTTGCTCAATTTTTTTCTGATTCTTGGCATTCATATTGAAGAAACGCCCTTCCTCTTTGATAAAAGTAAACCTTTCCTGAGCACCAGTGATTGCGACAAGTTGTCGTTTGGTAAGTGAATTATTGCAATATTCTCGTGACCAAAAATTCAATTTCAAAATTGCTGCAATAAAGTTGCAACTTTATTGCAGATTTTTCATTGAAAAATGCTAATTGGGTTGCTCTCAATGTGGAAATTAGAAATAGTGTGAGAGCAGTACTGCACAAATGCATAGTTATAGGATAGCATTCTAATAAGTTGAAGTGAGAAAAATTAAAATTTGATTTCTAAAAATAAGTTAGAAGCAATTTAGCTCACTCTTGATGTTATCCGGGTGCACGATGTGAATTGGCATTTTTATCCAGAATTGAAAGCACTGAATACGGAAGATGAAAAAGTCAATTAGCTTTAACTCCACACAGTATGCATTTAACAGGGTTTCAAGGGCCTGGAAAATTCAGGGAATCACAGATTAATAAGTCAGATAATTTGGCGTGTAGCGCATCAGCTCAACAACCAGTGCCACCCAAGAGTGCAAGGAAAACTTCCAGAGTGCATTTTCCCTTCATTTGAATCTTTAGAAGTTGAATTGTTGTCCAATGTTAGGTAAACTCAGTGTGAAATAAGGAAAAAATCCATATGCAAGCGTTGTTTGAAGGTCTGAGAAAGGAACAGAAATTTTGGAGTGTGGGGGAAAAAAAAACAGTTTTAGAAAATCAGGGAATGGATTGTATCCAATACATCAAAGAAGAGCTCTATCATTGCTATATTGATATCAATTGGTTCTAAATACTTAAACACCTCAATAATCACCCATATAACGAACAGTGAAATGCATGTTTTTACGAAGGAAAGATTTTTTTAACTAACAGCAACATAAATCATCATCATAATCATGAAGATATCAAGACCAAAAATGCAATGAAATTATGAAATATTTTGGAATTGCAATGCGTGTCGTGAGGGTGAGTATTGAGGTTATCTCAATGTTTTGGACCAATCGATATGTCAAACCACTAATGAATCGGATCCACTGGAAAAGGAAAAATAATGGGAACCCTTATATATCGACAGTGTAAGTCCGCAACCATGTATCTTGGTTTGCGACTTTGCAGACTTCCTGTCATACTTAATTTCTAAAACAGAAAACTACTCAACGGCAATTCTTTAAAACTGCCGTGATTTTTCTTCTCTGTGCGAAAATAAGTCTGCATAAACTTCAAGGAATGATGTCAATTTGTTCTCCATTAAAGAAATATTATAGAGGCGGAGATTTTCAAACACCGCAAACGAGACATGTGGTTGCGGACTTACGCTGTCGATATGCTATAAATTTAAAACTTATGTAACTTTGGTTCAGTTTTACATGTTTGAACGTCGTTTGTAATGAAATGCCATTGATAAAATCACGATAATCTACTGTTTGAGTAGCATCCCATTTTCTGTGGACAGTCATTTTTTCAGTCATATTACTCTCTCTTAATGATAAACTTTGGGTTGCAGATCATGCGACGATAGACACATTAGAAACACGGGAGAACTTCAAAGGCTGTATCCGTTACGTAAGCATCAACAAAATACGCAAGGACTGGATCGAGATGGAAGCCCTCCACAGCATCCTCCTCGGCTCCTGCCCCCGTGATAATGATCCAAAGTTGTGATACTCAACTGGGACTTGCACCATCAAATGGTTTCAAGACTGACAATTTAATGCTCTCTGCTTCTGTTGCAAACCTCACAGGGTCCACATCAAGTGAACTATATCTTGCAATTCGAAACTACAAAGTCTGACACCGGATGTCACCATGTGCATAAAGAACTATGGAACGTATGATGTTTCTTAACTGAGCCAAGAGTTGCAGTTCCCAATCGCAAAATGTAGTCAATCTGTAACATTATGAAACTATGAAGCCGTGTCTCAAAATCCCATGCATATCTTACTTTTTTACATTAATAATGCCGTGTTAAGGCACATCGGAACGTGCTGTATGAACATTCAAATGTTGCCAAATTTCCTTTCAGGAAATTTCAGACTTTCTGAGCAAATTATATACTAACAATATTCTCAAAAATAGTCGGAAGAAAGATGGTGCACCAATTTTTCCGAAAATTAGTAATTTTTTCAAGGAGATTTGTCAACACCTGAAAGCTCACACGGCGTTTTTCCTTAGCATGGCAGAATATTACTCTACAGTTTTGTGTTAAATTTTCGAGGAATTTAATTGTAAGGGCAAAGAAAAATCACAGACATCCTTTAAAGAAGTAAGATGGGGCAGAAAATCAAGAATCAAGATTGGCAGGTTGTGCAATAAAATGGGGATATTTTGCAAAGGCTTAAATGAATAAAGTGCTGTTTATCTGGCAACTATGTCCACATTCAGTATCTTTGCATCGTAGTTACATTGTTTCGTAGTTTCACTTTCAAAATGCTGTGGTCCTGTAGAAATTTAGTCCCTCCTCAGGACTCATAATTCAATTTTTTGTTTGTTTTTTTTAACTCTTCATGTGTGCCTTTGGCATGTTCTGCCACATGTTTTTTTTTTTTTTTTGTCTTTTTAATTTTCAAATTGTTTTCAAGCAAAGATGAGCCGTGTACCACAATGATTCCACAGCTGTCCTTGTTAGAACATCGTAGTGAAAATATGTACAACATAAACGGAAATCAAAATATTCATAATTATCAAAATTTTTAGTCAGGGTCTGTCCACAATAATTAAGACTACCAATTTGTATCTAACACTTAAATAATTCACCAAATTTGAAGATGACTCTTAATTTTCTTCTCCTTGAGCATCATGAATTCTCCTCACAATGTGGAAAATAGTTTTTGTAGGTATCATGATCTCACAATTGACTCAAAAATATTTTGTATTGGTTATTTTTTAAAACCCAACTTCCAAAAATCGAGTATTTTCTAGGATGACTGCCCAACGATGTAAAGACAATTGCAAAAAAAATTTTAACAATGTTTTGATACTTGCAATTAGATTGCAGGGACTCAAAACTTTCTTTCAGAGTTAGTGGCTCAGCATTAAATTTTGTCCTGGAAGACATCAATGGCACATGGCCCATCAAATTTTGAAATAATATTGTCAACCTCAAACCCTATTATTCGCCGTTCATACATTACATGAACTTGTAAGACAGGGCCAAATGTGAGAAAACGTTTTGAATTAATCATAGTTACAATATGAAGAAGGGAGAGTTTACGACTTCCTCTTTTTTAGGTAATCCTAATGTTACTCCGACCTACTTCCTATTTTTGTGCCCAAGAATCAAAATTGAATAGGTTCCTCAAGTCCATCATATTGTAAGTTTTGATTGGATCGAAAATTATTCATCATTTGTATTAGCTTTAAAATTATTTCTTTGTACATATATTTTTAAAATTTCAGTAATTTTTTAGTGTTTTTTTTTTTCTTTGTATCGAAAATTATGTTTGTAAATACATTAACAGATTTTGTATGTACATAGACAGGCATATGAGATTGTAGCTTCTCACTTCGCTAACAAAACTCGAAATTCCAGAATTCGAAAGTTTATTTTGTAGCATTTTGTAAATTATTTTCTCTTCTTGTATATTCATTGACTCTAGTTTTCTGGAAAATTGACTAGAAAATTTTTTATTTGCAAATAGCAATCATTCGAAGTGTTGCCCCAATTTTGAAACTGCCTTTTTATTAATGGTTGTATTTTTTGTATTTGACCTGAATTTATTCAAAAGATTTGGAAGAATAAATTAATTTTTTACTGATCCCGCTTCATTAATGTATTCTTAGCCTGGACTTTTAAACATGGTGGGATTGTTTGAACGTTCAAGTCAAAATTGTAATCGTTAATTTATAGGAAATTTGAGTTGTGACCAGTGTAACGCCAAAAAAAAATCTCACTGCAAGGAAACAATCAACTGGCCTTTTAAACTTATTATTCACTTTATTATAAAATACATTTAATCCATGCTGAAAATAGACCACTTGACAATGCAGCAATTTTTACTGAAGCAAAAGCAAAAGGACGTTTTCTCTACGGACATAATGTAATTAATTGCAATTCTATAACATGCAGAATAGTCCATATTTTGCAAACCAATTAAGGGCTGTTCGTTTTATGCCGAAAATCAGATATTTTCAGCCACTTTCTCCTTCTCGTAATGCACCTGTAACGCAGGCATTGCAGGCATATGCACTCCCCTAATAGAAAGGAATAACATGAAGTTCAGTTTGACACCCCTCCCCCCCCCNCCCCCACCACTCAAATTGACATATGACGATGAATTCTAAATGGAAAATTGCCACCTTGCGTAAATTTTTAATCTTTATATTCTTGAGAAATGGACGTTTTGCACTCATTCTACCATCATGTGACACAACCTTAAATACCCCCTTCCCTGTTCAGCTCAAGCCTGTGCAGAACTCAGTATCTAAGCCCACCGCAGTCCATGGGTCAATGCAATTTATGGCGTTTTTCTTGCCATTATTACTGATAGGAAATGTTAGTGTGCAATCGTGAGGACTACTATCAAGTGACTATTGAGGGATATGCGGGTGTTTATTGAACGATTAAAAACTTGATGAAAAATCGTGCATCCATCAAAAAAGTAGCTACCTTTCTTAAAGTGAAAGCCCAAGATGCCTATACGAATCAAATGATTTGTTATGACCGTCATTCATTTTTATGAAATGCAGTTTTTTAAGAGGTATCGGTCATTATTGTTTTTTCGTATGGATTTTCCCATACTAGCGAGAACCTCAATTGAGGAGAGTTGGATGTGGGTAAAGAAACTATGGAC
>NW_017547207.1:527157-544430 GCF_001854935.1 Bemisia tabaci | reverse complement strand
AAACCACCCGCTCATGAAAACTCAATGCTCTACGTGATTCACATCGCGCGCTAAACGTTATCGTGACAGTTTCTGCGATGTAAACATCTGGCAACCTCAATCTTGACGCTTTGGCTCAGCTATAGCAAATTGCTAATAGTTTGAACAACACATGGTGGAAAATGAACATTGCTCGGTTGAGAGGCTTGCTGAAACCGTTGTAGTGCGCGATTTGACTCGCGTAGAGCTTTGAGTTTCTTGTGAGCGGGCAGTTCGAATTCCTTGTAGCGCCAATGTGAAATAAAAACGTTAATATCTTTGTTAGGAGTTGGTTTCAGTAATTTTCGTTGTGTGAATCGTGTTCTACGTGAAATTCTGGTTAAGAAACATGTATCAGATTGCTTAAATTTGTACCTTGTCTAGTGGTCCATTGTGAGACGATGAGTAGAAATGGAACTCTACGAATTTATGTAAAATTCTGCGAGATCACATGATGCAGATGGTTCTCCTGGTTTTCTCCATAATTATATAATTCCAAAGCTCTCAAAGTTGAGGCTAGTATCAGATGAGATCCCTGGCACTCCTGGCAGAGACTCCACCTCTTTTTGGATTGCATTTTGCAATAAGGAACCAAGAGCAATCCAATGTTGCGAAGATTGTGTTCCTTACATTCTTTGAAATAACATTACTGGAATCACCAGGGCCGGATTTAGGAGGAGGCCATTTTGCAAAGTTTTCCAATGTAGGTAGGAAAAAAAATAGGATTCTGAAAAAAAAAATACAAACAAGAAAAGGCGACAGAATCACTCATTTCCTGAGAGCATAGTAATTTATAATTTTGTCGTCTTTCGGTGATACAAAGAGACAGCACCTTTCATTAGTCGAGTGAAGAGAGAAACCAAACCCGCATTTTGGCCTGGAGCGGCGCGGCACAGAGAGCAATGATGTCGAGGACTTGAAATGAAAAGGAGAAGCCATCGGCGCGGCGGTCGGCATGTAACACATATTAGCGCCTACAAGAGTGCATGAACACTTCACGCATTGCGTCAAACACAGTGCGGTCAGCGTGAAACGCATGGGAAAATGAGATGATTTGATCGCAGCTCAGAGAACTTTCCGCATGACTGCGACCCAGGAAACCCCAAAATTGATCCCCTGAAAACAGCTCAAAGTTAGAGGACGGCAAAAAAAAAAAAAAAAAAAAAAAAAAAAAAAAAAAAAAAAAANAAAAAAAAAAAAAAAAAAAAAAAAAAAAAAAAAAAAAAAAAAAAAAAAAAAAAAATTGACAAAATCGCAGTCAAAGTTTGTCGCCCTCTTGTCATCCACAGACTCGATTATTTCCAAAAGCTTGTAAATACGTAACCAGGGCCGGATTAGGGGGTGGCCAAATGGGCCGCGGCCCATGGCGGCAAAATGTAGGGGGCGGCAAATTTTGCAATCTTTTTGAATGTAGGTATCAAAAAAAGAGAGAAAAAATTGAATTCAGAAAATAAATTACAAACAAGAAAAGATGACAAAATCTCTCATTTTCTGAGAGTAGTAGTATGGTAATTTCTGATCATGTCGTCTTTTGGCGATAAAAGAGACAGCACCTTTAATTAGTCGAGTTTGGACCACTAGATAAGGTACGAATTTCAGCATTCTGATACATGTTTCTTAACCAAAATTTTACGTAAAACACGATGCTCACAACGAAAATTACCGAAATTAACTCCTTACGAAGATATTTAATGATTCTTAATGCGTGAATTCAAACCACCCGCTCATGAAAACTCAATGCTCTACGTGATTCACATCGCGCGTTAAACGTTATCATGACAGTCTCTGCGATATAAAAATCTGGCAACCTCAATCTTGACGGTTTGGCTCAGTTATAGCAAATTGCTAATAGTTTGAACAACACATGATGGGAAATGAACATTGCTCGATTGAGAAGCTTGCTGACACCGTTGTAAGTGGGCGATTTGACTCACGTAGAGTTTTGAGTTTCATGTGAGCGGGCAGTTCAAATTCCTCGTAACCAATGTGAAATAAAAACGTTAATATCTTCGTTAGGAGTTGGTTTCCGTAATTTTCGTTGTGTGAATCGTTTTCTACGCTAAATTCTGGTTAAGTAACATGTATCAGATCGCTTAAATTCGTACCTTGTCTAATGGTCCATTTGACCTGGAGCGGAGTAGAGTATACCTGTATAGGGAGAGTACCGACAGATCGGTTCATGGAGGGCTTAGGGCCCAAAAGTGCAGCCACCCTTCTAACCAACTTCTAACGCACAAAATTTCACTGCCAGTCTGCAAATTCCAATTCTAACCAAGATGGCCAAGAATGTACAGAAATGAACGTTCTTCGGCGAAATTGAGTAAATTTATGCAAAAACTGAGTCAAACACGTGCTAAATAAAGGACGGTTCGTAACAATAGTATCAGTAAATCGCTCTGGATAATTGAAATTCATAGGTTGGCTGCCCTTTTGGGCCCTAACTTTATTCGCGGAGGCATCGGTGAAGGCCTGATGGACTTTCGGAGTTTCAGATCTGTCGGTACTCTCCCTATACAGGTACTCTAGAGCGGAGCGGCGCGGCGCACAGATCAATGATATCAAGGACTGAGATGAAATGGAGAAGCCCTCAGCGCGGCGGTCGGCATGAAACGCATAGCGCCTGCAAGACTGCATGAATACTTCACGCATTGCGCGCGAAACAGAGCGATCAGCAGCGGTCGGCGTGAAACGTATAGCGCCTACAAGACTGCATGAATACTTCACGCATTGCGTCAAACACAGTGCATGCGGTCGGCGTGAAACGCTTAGCGCCTACAAGACTGTAAGTAACTTCACACGGTCAGCGCGGCGCGGCGGCGGAAGTTAACCATCCATGTTACGAATTCGTAACAACGTATTTTCGGAGTTTTTAAAAACTGAAACTTTTCCCAGCGCGCCATGATTTTGCAAAATTATGCATTAGTTTTTTTTCTGAGTTTATGAATAATGAAGGCATTATGCTGAAATTATGCAATGCGGAGTTTAAGCGCGCAACTCCTCGAATTCTGGAGTGGATATAGGTATGTGACGGTATCACGCGAACATGAAAGGAAATCTAACAATAAGCTTTGCTTTTCACCTGTCTAAAATCATACTGATAAAAGTCTTTGAATTTGGGATGTGGCGACCTTTTAATTCAAGATTCTTTCTCGAATATGCGCGCGGACATTTATTCTTGTTATCAAATTAAATCTTTAATTCCATCAAACTGAAGAGGGTAAATTGGCGGATGATGAAAGTACCGTGGCTAAAATTGCGAAGTTAAATCTGTTGGCCGATCAGGAATGAATTGAAAAAATTAAATATGCTTTTACTCACCACAAATCATATAAAATGTGACGCCTTGTTAGCGAAGTTTTTCCTTAAAACCATAAAGGTAAATCAGTTTGCAAAATTACAAGTTTGTTGATGCTAAAAATAATAGATGGCTTTATATTTAGTTTTACATCATGGTGTAGGAACAGCAATTTTTTTATTGATTTGATACACATTGTGATAATTTTAGAAAAATCTCCTGCAAAAATTGTGCACTAAATTACAACGGTATCGCCTCTCTCACAAAATGTTTACTCGCATTATTGGACTGAATAGCTGGATATCCGTGCAAAATGTTTTGACTTTTTCATCCGTCATCTTGGTGATGAGTGCTTCACGCAATGTGCAGGAAAATACGAGGCGATTGGTGGAAATCGCAAATCAGTCAACTTAATTGTATTATGTAGGTAGGTATTGTAAATAATAATTTAAGTACAGGTTTGAAGATAGGTATAGATGAATAGAACCTCGCCCTCTTCCGCTTATTTGAGGATCACTGCCGATAGTTGGACGTATTTTTATCAAACTGAACGAAGCGCCATAGGGGGAGAAAGGGAGAGGGGGGCTTGGATTGGCGGGTGTTGCGGAACGCGATGCTCGTTCCGTCCTATATTCGCAAATCGACGGTGTAAGTCGGCAATCACGTAACTCGTTTGCGGTGTCTGAAAATCTCCGCCTCTATGTTATTTTTTTAGAGGAGAACAAATTGACATGATTCCTTGTAGTTTTTGCAGAATTTTCTTCGCATAGAGAAGAAAAATCACTGGAGTTTTAAAGAATAGCCGTTGAGTAGTTTTCCGTTTAAAAAATAAAGTGTGATAGGAGGTCTACGACGTCGGAAATCGAGTTATGTGATCGCCGACTTACACCGTCGAAATGCTTTTCCATGGCGCTTAGTTCCGTTTGACAGAAATACGTCTAGCTGCGTTAGACAAGGAACGATCGAAAGAGCCTGTTGACTGATGATTAATATTTTCAAACAAAAGACAGACAGGGGAAAATGAAGCGATCCTATCGATGAGAGCTGCTAGTTGCAATGGACAAAGGAAGCAAGTAGCACCTTCAATTTTCATTGCAGGTACCTAACGTGGACATCCTAGAAACACGAATATAGTTGCATCAAGGCGCTATTACATCTGTATGAATTCAACCAGCGTCAGTCTAACCAAGTCAGCCGTGACCTAATGTCCTCTTATATTTTAGGTATGTTTATACAAGCGAGCTGATTATTAAAATTGATAGACAAAGAATAGGTACAGAGGGAATATTGAGCGCTCGTATTAGTCAAAACGGGTGGTTGTATTAGGATAGACTAAGGACGAAAATGATCGACCTTCTAAGGTCCTCCCAACTCACCTCCTTTGCCCATTGGAAGCATCCGTATGGGGAAAATGGATTGCTAATTTAACAGTTAAATTATTAAAAAATGTGTCCGACACGTTTCAAATGTACATTTTACAACAGAGGGAAACCTAATTTAACCGCGGAGAGAGGAATTTTTCATTGTAAAATCTACATTGAAACATGTTGGACAATTTTTTTAATAATTTAATTGTTAAATCAGTAATCCATTTTCTTCAATACGGATGCTTCCAACTAGGTACAAAATTTTTAAATCAGCAATATCATTTTTTCCCGTGCGTCTCCACCAATACGATTGCTTCTTTTTCCCGTTGTCCTCTTTGCCTAAAGCTTCGTCTACCAATTGGACGTATTCCTATGAAACTGAACTAAGCGCCATCGGGGGAGGAAGGGAGAGGGGGGCTTAGATTGGCGGGTGTTGCAGAACGCGATGCTCGTTCCGTCCTATACTCGCAATGCTTTTCCATGGCGCTTAGTTCCGTTCGTTTGACAGAACGCGCTATCCGGCATTCTAAACTCCTCAAGAGNGGGGTTAGTTTAATGAGAAACAATAACAAACTCGCCCCGGCGAATGTTCATGACATTCGCGGCAGTTCGCGGAACCATTCGACCCGTTCGCTTCGAGTCGACGACTGCCCTTTTCTCGAATTCGACTTCTGCCGATGTCGACGATTGAACTCCGCCCTGCTCGTTCCGTCCTATTCTCGCAATGCTTTTCCATGGCGCTTAGTTCCGTTTGACAGAACGCGCTATCCGGCATTCTAAACTCCTCAAGAGGAACTCAATTTGGCGCTTAGTTCCGTTTAAGAGAAATACGTCCAATTTCAGTAATGAAAAGGCGGCGTTGATGCCCATGCTGTGGAGCTGGTTTTAAAGTTTTGTACTTTGTTGAATTTGTTATTGAGCTTAATCTGGGAGGCGTTGTCGGTGGAGCTGGTGCGGACCATGGGGCTCGAAAAGGAGCGGTCTGGGCCGCGGGTCCTGCTCCTGAGGCGAGGAAGCGCGGGCGCGGGGCCGTGCGAGGGCGCGCTGAGAACTTGCGCCACTGTCATGCAGGAGGTGAGCGGGCGCCGCGTCTTTCTAGACCAGCCCAGAGAGGACCAGCCTTTGGCCGTTTCCACGGTGCAGCAACGACCCCGAGTCGGCCTCAGCGCCACTTGAGCCCCTTGCCCTTGGCTCCACCTGCGCGCGTGCGGCCCTTGAGGCACCTCCTCCGTCTCCGGGCACGTGTCGCAACGTGGTTCCGACACTATTTGGCAGTGCCCCGGCCGCTCGGAGGCGTCCAGTTTCATGAGGTTTTTGGCCATCTGGGTGCATCTCTCCTCGGCGTCCGACTCCTTCCCCGGACAGCCGTCCTTGAATTCGGCCACGCCTTTTAAGGCCGATTGACTCGACCCCAAAGCTGACCGTCCCGAACTGGACCTCTTCAGACTGAGACTCCACTTGAGCATTCCATCTGCGACCTCCTGCCAACAGACCATTATTCTCGCTGTTAACCACAACCAACTAAACGTCTAGAATGCCCGAAAGAAACCCACACGGAAAAAGAAAAGTATCACAATCCCAACTATACTCCTAGCTGATTTTAGCGCCAGATATTACAGGAAATGCACAAGCCAGCAGCCGGATTGTTGAAACTTTAACTGGCTATGTCGTCACGATAAGACGAGACATAGCCCTATCTGCGCCGTGTAATATATCAATTTTCGATTCTTGTCGTGCGGACATAAATTTCAACAATCGGGCTGCTGGAGGTATGGTTAAGTCAGCTGAAAGTATGGTTGGGTCAACCATACCTCTACCTGCGGCCCTCACAGTCAACATAAGTGTGGTTGGATTAACTATATCGCTGGCTGGTGTCTTCACACTTTTAGCTAGTGCAACAACTCTTAAGGCTGGCGTCAAAATCCGCTAGAAGTATAGTTGAGATGGTGATACCTTTTTTTTCCAGTGTACGTAACGCGCAAAGGGGCCGGTTTTTGAAGGTAAGAGGGGGGTGGGAGCCCAAGTATACCCAACCTCAATCTCTATAGCCCAGTCCACAATAGCAAATTTTTCATCAGACATAATTGAACGAAAAGCTGTAGGTTGGAAAGTTCAACGCAAAAAAAATTGATTCAATTACTCTCCGTTCAACTATTCATCTAACCGGCGGCGCTAACTGGATGGAAAGTTGAACGAAAAGTTGAATGAGATGTCACATTCAAGTTTCCGGTCAATTTTTCATCAAATTGTCGTTTTCTCGCATCAGTGTCACACTACACTGAAAAAAGGCGTACTAAATTTAAGTAAACGCGTTGCCTCGGATTTTTTACTGATTCCAAGGCGGGTCCGCCTTGGAAGAAAACACCGGGTTTCTCAATGTAGGCACTCAGAATTGTCTTGGAACAAGAAAGTCCTATTTTGTTTAATTAAATCAACGACGTTTTGAAATAAGCGATCGTGTACCTACTTAAATGAAGAAACCTGTTTCTCGAAATTAGTAAACGGGGACAACGCCCTCAGAGCACCTTCGTTTCCTTTTTTCAACTACTCAGCTTGCTTGAAAGAGGAAAACACGTTGCGTCGGAAGAATAAATCGTTTTCTTAAAATTAGTAAACGGGGCGAACGCCTTCTGAGATCGTCCATAGCCTCTTCCCAAGTCATTAGCTTGCTTGATCGAATAAAACACGGTGCATCGAAAAAAAGAATCAGTATCATTAAAATTAGTAAACGGGCTGAGCACCTTCCGAGCAGGGTCGGACTGACGCACCTCTGAGGGCGCAGACCCTTAGCCGGCGAAGGGGGCGCAATGTGATATTTTGCTCAGGAGTATGCGGGAACACCCCCCCATCTCTCTCTCCCTCTCTCTTGGATAGGCCGACATTTTTTAAAAATCAAACTCTTCTAAATAGAATTTTGACGATATTTTCAGGTTCAAAATCGATTAATCTTACAAAAGAAAATTCTGAAATTGAACATAATAATAAAAGTATCGGAAGAATTGTGAGATGAAAAATGTAAAATCGATCAATCAAAGAAAAGCTATTCGAGGCATCCAAGCACCATTATCTCTGGAAGAAACAAACCAGAGCTCAAGAGATCCAAAATCATGCCTTTGAAAACTGGAAGGTGGAAAATGAGGGTGACAAGAAAACAAGAAATACTGATCCTGTATATTGTATAAAATAACTGATACAATACATTTTAAATTTAAATTTTCAAATGTTTAAACAAGTTTGTTGTTTTTCGGTGATACAAGAGACATCATCTTTAATTAGTCGAATTGAGAGAGAGACTAAACACGCAATTTGGCCTGGTGCTCAGCGCAGAGAGGAATGATGACGAGGACTTGAGATGAAAAGGAGAAGCCCTCGGCGCGGCGGTCGGCATGTAACACATATTAGGGCCTACAACACTGTAGGAATACTTCCCGCATTGCACCAAATACAGTGCGGCCAGCGCGGAGCGGCGGCGGAAGTTAAAATTATTAAACCACATTTATGTTTGTTCTTTCTCAATTTTTTCGTTCAATGCTTACAAATGGAAGGTCTTGTCCACAAATATATAGGTTTACGGGACTTTTTCGCGCAAAGTTCCGTGAACTTTCGCTAGTAGTGCTGACAGGGCTTTCGCAAAAAATGTGTCTGACACGAGTAAACGTGTTCTATGCACCCCGCTACCTCCAGCACGTTCACTTGATGGTTTTATTGATGTTTCAAAACGAATGAGAAGGGGGCGGCCCATGGGCGGCAAGTAGGTAAATCCGGCCCTGATGAATATACATACTACATAGCTAAAGAAAAGAAAAATGAGACAAGGGGACAGAATACAGAATACACTTTCCTCTATAACTCCTATTAAAGCTTCTTTCGTTTACTTATAATTTTTAGGCATTTTTTTCTTTACTTATTTTCTTTTCTCCTTGCTTTGTATTTATTATTCTTTTCTTTTTTTTCTTATTCTTTTTTCCTTTTTTTTATTTAAGTTCAATTTCTGCAAAATTTGCTCCAACAAAAACTTTGAATTTTTGGCGATAGAAAGTAAAGCAGTGGTTGGGTTCAAAACCACTCATAACTCAATTTTTTCCAAAATGTGGGTTGGTTCCTTTCTGCTTAACTCAGTCCAATTAAAAATCACAATTTTATCACAGATATTGACGTGATTTTGTCGTCCCTCTAACGTACAGGCATATCTCTTTTTTCACATGAGCCGCGGAAAGCATAGCGTTATACGGAGAACAGGGCTCATATGGATACTATGAGATATGCTCTTACGTTAGAGGAATGACGATTTACGGGCGACCCGATTCCTCCATTGAGACATTCAAGGCGTTTATTCAAGCTGAGGAGTTTTAAGGTTAGCTTTGCGTCTCATTTTCATGCAGTATCGTTTTCCCCCTTCGGTTATTTTAAATGTTTACTTTCTCGTTTATCCTGGTTGGGTACCGCAACCCGTAACCCTTTATGAGAGCTGTAGGATAGCAGCCCACAATCAGTTTGATTGCATACAATTTTTTCTCCCGCGGCACGCAAATGACTGCTGTGTGACTGTGTGTGACAATGTTCGCCGACGCAATCGGTGAATTTACGCACGCTATCTTGAGTAATGGTAGTAGGATATATGTACAGTGTGATTCATTGATCCCTCTTCACTACGATATCTTTTTTTAATAGATAAATGAATCAGCTCGTGCAAAAACGTCCGATGGTCAATTCAGTATTTCAGGATTTGCGTGGGCGATTGCATTATGGCTTACGGACAGAAGTTAGTTTAAGACATTAGGAATGCTACATAATTTTACAAGAAGTTTCGCAAGTATATAATCATTCACTGAGAAAATTGGCCTCATTAATTTGTGTCGAGGGGAAGACGAAGCTGCAATTGGACGTATTTCTTGTCCATTGAAACTATGTGCAAAATGACGTGAGCCCTGTTATGCATATATTCTTATGGATCTCAGGGCTCATGTCTTAATGCACATAGTTCCGTTTGATAGAAATATGTCCTATTGTAAGGATTCGGACGTTTTCACACGAGCCGATTCAGTTGAGCTGTCGAGCTGAAATTTTGAGAGTGTTCGTAGAATAGGGGGGCGGGGGATATCTTTTAGTTCCCTAAAATTTGCAAGTATCCCTCGGAGAGGGGCCCGGACGCTAACTTTCCTTTTCAATCGGTAATCCATATTTAGTGATGTATGCTTCGAAAGAGCATTGAAAAAGTCAATGTATCACGCTACTTTGAGGTCGTTATCTAAAATCGTTAACAAAACTGCGGCCGATTAAAGTTCAAAATGACCACGAGCAGGTAGGTATCTAGGCGACCTGTATGAACATGCTTCAAACATGCTATTAGAGAAGTGTTTGGAATGGTGAACACGTATCACACGCTACTCACGCTAGTTTTTCAAAGTATATTAACTTTTTCAAGATTGATGCCCTATAAAACGGCCGAAAACCAGTATTTTTCTTGTTCCAGAAAAATGTGCTTGAAAATTTCTTGTTGGGTTTTTTTTCTGATCACTGGACACGAGTTTACGCTGGTTTTGAAAAATTCTCTATCGCTTCCTTTGCGCCTCTGTACGATTAAATTTCGGCTTTCCGCTATCTTTAACAGATGTGTTTATTTTTTTTTTTTAACAAACTAACGTTCAGTTCGTGATCTTCGCTCCAAAAAATCCCCATCTACCTATTATGAAGCAAATAAGCTCATAAGCTCATATATAGGAAGTCGAGATACTTTTTTTCGGCCAGGTTGAATCTAAACCTACTGTCATTCTGTTATTGTTCGAAATACTACAATAGCTCCTCATTTGGATAATGTTTATATTCTTTATCTTCTTTTTTTACGACCTTTAGGTTAAAGTACCACAAAATAAGGTTTAAAAAATAGATAATAATGTACATAAATTAGGATCCGTTCGGCCGCGCCCCTCTGAAGGTCCTCCAAACTTTTGGTATAACTTTGCCCTGCAAGTAGGTGCTCCTATTTCAAATCGATTAGCTCGATCAATATGAAAGTAATCGGGGTGGTCCGGGACTGTTGGATCACACTGTATTCTGAAATTTTTTGTTTCATTTCTTGAGGAAAACATTATTCAGGCAGATATACACCCGACTCCTCTTGACGTGTTGAGCTGTTAAAAAAAACCCCGTGCCTTGATGTCAATTAACCGTCATCAGTGCAACACGGGTGGTTTTAACTTGAGTGCCCGTCTCTTTCCATGCGTTCAGAGTCAAACCCAAGGCTTTAAATTCTAATATAAGAGTGGAAAGATTCCACTTTTTAGTCGATTCTACCTTTTTTCTATTTCACTCAAAGGGTTGCCAGATTGTTCGATAAATGTGAATATTTCACATGGGTTTGAACTGGAAAAAGATCTGAAAAAGCAACTTATCTAGCAACAGTAGAGTCTAGGAGGGACGAGAGGCTGCCTTTCTGGAAGAACCCATGATTTAGCCGGGAATGTCATTCAAACAAATTGGTTCCGTTTTAAGCATCAATTGTATACTATAGGGAAAGCTATTTTAAAATAATAATTTTAAATGGTCACCGATGCTACAAAAGGGGAAAAATGAAAGGGAAAAAAAATATAATTGAGGATATAATTACTTATGAAATCAGAGAGAGTGAGACAAAATCATCAGAGGAATTTATATGCAATGAAAGTATAAGAAAAGAACACTAGGCTGCCGTGCTAAGGAAAAACGCCGTGTGAACATTCGAGAGTTGCCAAATATCCTCCAATACAATGTGTATTGTTAAGGAGATTTGTGAACGTTTTTCCCTGAAATCTACAGGAATTTTAGGTAAAATTGCGAACAAAATAATCTGAAAAATTGGAAGGAAAATAATCGTAAGTTTTTTCATAAATTTGTGTTTAATTGAAGGAAATTTGGCAACGCCTGAAGGTTCATACGGCGTTTTTCCTTAGCACGGCAGTAGGGGCCTCATAGCGATTCAGAACTCGAACTATACTATCAATGAGCAGTTTTTAGACCCATACGCCACCGATAATCTTCTCAGGAAGTAAAGATGAACTTTTGCTACTTCAGCGAGTCAAATCGCGGAAGGAGATCCACGGCTGTCACTTTCCTCCTTCCGATGGGACTGACGTCCCAGTCAAATGCGTTTTTAAAGAAATGACCGCTCCTCATCGTTGCTTCATATCCACATAATTATTAATGTGCAAATGATGGCAAAATCATTTCTTCAATCATCAAGATCCTGTGACGAAATCATTTTTGTTTTGAGAGCCTCAAAAATGTATACATAATATTGATCAAATTTCCAACTACTCAGAAAAATGGCTCGAACGTCACTCAGTAGTAGGCAACCGGGGATCCAGGGGGCGCAGGCCCCGCCGTGACGGACGCGCTAAGTGCGTCCAAAACGGCTAGTCAATTCTAAAAATGTCCATATCCAATGCAAAGTTTCAAGGTATTCCGCCATGTTTCATCCTTTCAAAACGGAACGTATTGCGAAAATATGATTAATCTATGAGCTTCCAGACCCCTAAAATTTTCATTTTTTCTCACAGCTCGCTCTACCGTTCCACTCGGCCGATTTTCATGATTTTTGCAGCTATCGGTAGATAATTGTCTCAAAATAAGCCCGCTTCATTCAGTTGATTTTGGAAAGATACCAAAGTTCTTGTATTACGTGATAAAATTGTAAAATCTCCCACTTAAATATAGTGTAAATGTTAATTTTTTGTTAGACACGGAAAGAATATAGTTAAAAAGGGTCCGGCATGTTTCAATGTAGATTTTATAATTTAAAAAATGCTAATTTAACCCCCTTCGTGATTAAATTAGCTTTCCACTGATGTAAAATGTACATTTGAAACATGTAGGACATATGTTTTAACAATTTCATTGTTAAATCAGCAGTCCATTTTTTCCGCACAGTTCGTGCCGAAAACCTACTGCGCCAATTTTAATGATTTTTGAGGATATCAATATGAGATGGTCTCTAAAAGAGCCCACCATTTATATTACTTCTTGAAGGGCTCGCAAAGCGGGCCCCATGCAGAGGGGATGGAGTATCCCCATGGGATTGGGCCACGTATTGTGACCAGGGGATGTATACCCGGAGTATACCCACTAGTTCCTAGTATCCCTCTAATTCTCTAAGAATGTATTTGAATGAGTGAAAAATCTAAAGGAAGAAATATTGATGAGTTCTTTTTTTTTAAAAAAAAAAAAATCAAAACTTAAGTACAAACTCGCAGCGTCGCGTTGCCGCAGGAGGTACGCATTTTTTTACTTCTGCCATCGATTTGAATTTTAAAAGAATAGGAGAGGGAAAACAGACATTCAATCGTCGCTTATGACGCATGCCCTACAGTTTTCAGATCATTCTTCACTAGTGATGTTGACGTTTAACTCTGCAGGGTGATCCAGACCTACCTTACGCTTTTTTCTCGGTTGTTTTGGTTCGGAGTAAGCCGAGAACCGCGGGCACGGATAGAGATTGACCCCATGGAATCCGAAAATCACCAACTCAGAGCCTACTTAAATTTCCTTGGAGATACCGTCTTTCAAAATGGTGGACGGGGACCCCGTCACAATTTCGAGATTATTTAATCAAAGTCAGAAAGAGCGGAAAATTGCACTGTGTAACATGGATACCAAAAAGTCCAAAATCTGTCCTTTTCTTTTTAAAATATTGACCCCTGAATCTATGGGGTAGCCCCCCAGATAAAATTCTTGGTCAAGAATTGACAGAGAGACCCGGAAAAAAATCAAGGTGTTTTCGCACAACTGTTAAAAATCTGCGTGTTCGTGGTTACTTTTGATTCTTTTGAGTTGCTTTTTTTTTTTAATCAGATCAATCGAAAAATAATCGATCACATTTTTAGTTGAATTGACCAAATCCGCAGGTCACTCTGAGACATCTACGGAATACGGATGAAGACAGCGCTCTGCGGCCCGATTATTGAGACTATGTCGGCTCGACACGATGGGACATAGCCCTATATCAACCGTGCAATGTATCGCATTTCGATGCATGTCTTATCAAGCTGCTTTCAACATTCAATAAACGACCATTTGCTGAACTAATTCACTCTGATTCCTTTGTGCCGTGCTAAGGAAAAACGCCGCATGAACCTTCGTTATTTGCCGAATTTTCCGTGACTCAGAAAAACCCATGAATAATTTCCGTTCAATTTTTCAGACAATTTTCTTCGTAATTTGATCTAAATTATCTTAAAATTCCAAGAAAAGTACCTATCCCTGTATAACTCTCCTTAAAGTTAACCTTTCCACTTGACGAAATTTGGCAACTCTTGAACGTTTATACAGCGTTTTCCCTTAGAACGGCGGTCTAGATGTTTCTCATTTTCAGAGATGGCGGCTTGCTACTGGGCTCTCACGAATGCGATCCAGGTTCGATCCTGGCCGCCGGCACCTGATTTTTAACGAGATTACAAATTTTTAACCCAATAATTCGCAATGTAGCCCAAACATTTGGTCAATTTAACCTGAAGGCAAACTAACCCAAAAAATATTAACAGCATGAATAGGTTTTTTTGTGTTCTACTGCCTATATTATCACAAAATTTCGGGTATTTTTAATTATTTTGAAAAATTAATCATCTCCTGGGTGGACGAAGGCCTTTTTTTTACCCATGCTCAGTCACATTGAAGAGACATTAATTGTATATTGGACTAGATTTTACAGAGAAAAACTAACTATTTCGAACTTCAATCACAAAATCATGTATCCGTACAGGGAGGTCAATGACACGTAGGTTACTTCTGAAATGAGCCAGGAATTTTGATTCCGTTTTAAAAATTGAATTCCAATTAAAATCCTGCGGCAAGCGTCATCAGGTGTTGCACGATCGTGCACCTGGACTACAATTAGGAATCACGATTTCTGGCGCATATGTGAAAGCATCTATCTGCGTACGGAAACTAAGGGCATATGTATTGTTTCTCAAATTAGCTAGAAATATTAGTCCCATATTGAAAAAATGTTGTCCAACTGTGTCTCTCATTGAATCGAAACATATAGTGGTCTGAGCAGAAAGATATTCTTGACACAGATATATGTATATCACTAAACTTTAAGTTAAGTTTTCCAGTGAATAAAAATCCCTGAGGCGAAGGCATTTAAGTTGTTTCACCTTAAGGAATATCATACTCAATCCTAGCAAAACCTGATGACGCCAGGTTTTGTAGTTCTATTCTTTACACACTGTGCCATGGAGCTTTCAATGAAGGAGTCGCAGAGTTGAATGGTGGAAATATTTCAGTATTTGTTTGTTGTGGTCATGTTCAATATTTCGGGAAAACTGAATCGTCCATCTGTAGATCAATCAGGGAATCTCTGTCAAAAAACCAACTTTTAAAGCATTAAAATATAAGTTAGTAAGTTATCGTTTCTAATCGTCAGCTACGTTTGAAATTTCTATTTTAAATAAACTTAAGCCCTGTTCCATCACCACTGGTGAAAAGCTTGAAGCAAAACTTTTAACTAAGAAATTTACTCTCGGCTTGCTCAAAACTTTAACGCCATTTTTGAGGACTTTAAGGCTTGTGTGCTACATTTTACGGTTTAGATGACATTTTCTATTCTGGTGCCACATTTAGGAAGTAACAGCCTTGATTTCCTATCAAAATTTAGCAGGTAAGGGTGCTCGTTCAATTTTAACCAAAGGATAAATTTGGAACAAGGGGTGTCGGGCCTTAGTAGGCTAGTTTAGACTAATTTCAATTTCTGACTTAATTTTAAGAATTTTCAGAATACTTTTCTGTACAAAAAAGTCTCGATGGTTGATCTAGAGGCAGTTTCGATTTTTTCCAGAATAATCCTCCTAGCCCATTGGCGAGAATTGAGATCGAATAGTTTCATATTTAATTACATTTTCCTCGACGAGGGATCTGGAGGTAGCGATGGGGGGAGGGAGCTCTTGCCAAAAATGTGAAAAAAAAACCTCGGCAAGGAAATAAAATTAAAATAGCCGAATAGTATCTAAAATCAACGGATTTGACTTCACTTACCATGAGAAATATATTAGTTGATACGATCAGCAAAAAAGTGATGGATCTTCGCATTTCTGGTCTCGTTTGAATGGTTCATGTGAGCAGAGGAGTAAAAATCTTGTTCTCAGGCGAAAGAATCCCAATACAGAACAAACCCGATGAGAGAAAGAAACACGCTTAAAATCCCACTGAACAAGTGTCGATTCCAGCGACTACTACTTGGGGAAAGTCATGGACTCGTTGGAGTGTTAAAAAAAGGTGGAAAATTTTTCGATTCTTCGACAGCCCCGTTCGTAGTGCAAATCCGGTATCATGTTTCCTCGGAGAGTAGTACAGGTCAGAAGCTTTTTTGCACGTAGCCAGATGCACACTTGTGGTAAGTTCTCTCAGGTTCAGCGGCGACCAACTCCGAATATTTTGGCAACGTTCTCTGGTCCCCATGTGCGTACGAGGCGACAAACGATGAGCTCATCGAGACGGAAACACACCTAGTTAAGACTAAAAAAAACTGGAAAATTCTGAAATGAGATTAAAGTCACGCAAATCTAATTACATCTCATTCTCCAAAATAATTCCNAAAAAAAAAAAAAAAAAAAAGTACAACACCCGCATCCTATCAATTTTTTCGTGGAATTTTGCGTGCTCTGCAGTGACGGAGGAAAGTGTTAATGTACATTAACCATGAAACACTCGTATAGCATTAGCGTTAAAACGAGCATGTCCGCAGATTTTTAGTACGTCTCGCATTCCAGCAATACATCTCGTCATCTTTGTCGGCAGTTCCGCGAACTCCACGTGGAAGCCTGTGGATTCGCGTCAACTCACGAGTGAATGGAAATCCAATGAAACAACAACACATCTTTTTTTCCAAAGCCTTCGAAATTCTTGGAAGAGGATGAAATGTAACCCTCGAAACGCTCATACTGTTTAAGTGGTGGTCTAGGACCTGCTAAAATCAGTGTATACTGGACTTAATCAGGGAAGAAGACATCTCCGAGAAATCAGGGATATCATCGGCAAGTCTGTCCTAGAAACCCGGAAATGAACCAACAGACAATAAGGGGAGAATTTAAGCATCATGATTTATGTCTTTTCATCAAAATTTTACGTCGAACACGATCTGGACAGCGAAAATTACTGTAAGCAACTCCTTATCATGACATTAACGTTTTTTTCATTCATAAATTCAAACTTCCCGCTCACAGAACAAGCAATCATCTATTTGAGTTAAAATCGCTCACTAAACGAATATCGAAACAGTCTCAGCGGTATGAAAATAATACAGCCTTTATCTTGACGCATCGGTTCAGCTTTAGCATGTTGCTCACGCTTTGAATAACATGAGAGGGGTGAAGAACATGGCTCATTGAGAAACCTGCCGAAACCGTGCGCGATTTCCTTCAAGTAGACTTTTGCTTTTCTTGTGAGCAGGTAACTCAAATTGTTTGTACCCATCGCTGAATAAAAACGTTATTGCTTTGCTTTAGAGTTAATACATACATGCAGTTATTTCCGTTGCGCGAATCGTGATTTACGTAAAATGTATAAATGAAAATATACATCAGAATGCTTCGCTTAATAAGTTAAGCCGTGTAAAGTGGCTC
>NW_017547207.1:490497-527117 GCF_001854935.1 Bemisia tabaci | reverse complement strand
AATCCTTGACATCATGTCTTAGGCCAAAATTATAGTCCGCGTAGTACTGAATTAAGGGTGACGCATGAGGACAGGTGGTCTGGTGCATAAGACGTCAGGCGTCATGACAACAAGGGCGCCAAAGTGAGAAGAAATGAAAAAGATGGGGGAAAAGAGGCATAGGAGGAAAATAAAAAGTAAGGAAAAATATCAAATTTACCGGAGAGCACGAATGGAGCAAGCAACTCGAAAACAGTCATCCCAATGTACCTATCCTTTGACTGAACCAACACGGGATGTGTGACATCGACCACTTGAATCTCGCCTCCACTTATGCCGCATAGGCAACAAACATACCGTGAGGCGCGAATTGTTATCTATTCGAGAAAACACAAGTTTATCGGCTTCCAGGACTTTATGTCCACCTACCTTTCGTCCATTAAATAAATGTCCCTCGCTATCTATGTCCACTAAACGTTAAGTCCAGTCTTTATTAAGTCCACATGATTTAATGTCCAACAATGAATATGTCCAAAATTGTCCAAATTGTGGACATGTTATGTCCACATTTTTTTCTTCTATTATTTAAATGACAGGAACCACCTCAAAAATAAATGCATACTACTACTAGTTAGTTAGTTAGTATATTTTAAGACGTTCAACGTCACAGGCTATTAACGTCTTTACAGAGAATTTTGAAAATGGGAGTATATACGAAAATTTAGATTTAAGAGGTGAAGAGTTCCTTCATTCTTAAAAACATTTCATTCATGAATCAAGTCATGAAAGAGAACAGACTCTAAGAGCAGATAAAAACATATGTTCATGTGTACACTGTGCGGGTATAATAAGATGAAAACCAAAGCGGGAGCCTAGGAAACTCTCCAATGTCAAATTAAACATTTTTCAGTAACAGATGCAGTCAAAATTGAAAGTCCTCTTTAACTAGTTATTTCGTGCGCCTTCAATCTTGTAGGATACTGTGCAACGCCTCTGACGCGAAATAGTTGCTTAAAGCGTTGCGGCGCGGCAGGAAACCAGCGTGACACGCGCATAGGCGCCTACAAACCTAACGGGATACTTCACGCGTTGTGCAATGCGTGAAGTATCCCGTTAGGTTTGTAGGAGCCAGTGCGCGTTCTGCGCTGCTAACACGCCGCTCCGCTCTGTGTTAGGCTCTAATATTTAAACTCGCGGAGTCAGCGTTTTCAACTCATGATTTTGAATGTTTGCACTCTCTGCATTGATTATTCCCTTTTAAACTGATGAAAAAGAAATATGTACTACTGGGAAATATATTGTGTTTTTTGTAAATATAATAGTCGTTCCGTGTCAAATATAATGATTTCCAAAGCATTCAAATTTATTCTTTTAGGTTTTGGGCTTTCACTATACTGCAGCGTGGTGTAAGCGCAACTAAACGCTCAAAATTGGACGTATTTGACTCAACAAGGTCGATGTACAAATAAGTTAAAAACGAAAAATTGCGTGCTTCTTAGTTTTGGTCAATGTCAATATAATTTTACACACGGACTAAAATATGACGCTTGAATTTGATTTTAGTGGACTTTACGTTTGTGGACTTAACTTAGTGGACGTTTAAATAATGGACTTAACAATAGTGTGGGCTTTAGAACTGTGGACGTAAAAATCGTGGGCGAAAAGACTGTGGACGTAAAAAAAGTGGACATAAAGTCCATGTACCGTTTATCGCCCCACGTGCTTTGATTAAAAGTAATATTTTTCATTGAATTCTGAAGAATATCCTTATCAAGTTGAAGAATGAATCTGCCACCTCGCAAGTTAAGCTTGCACGAAAAGCATAGGTACCATTAGAAAAATCAAATCAAAGAAGCGGTGCCCTTATCTTCCACACTGAAACATTCTTCACTTCAAGTCGATAAAAACTCACGCGAAAAGCCTCGTTTAAAAAGATCTTTTGCGCTTGATTACGTTCAGTTTCTATGACGCGGGTCTGAAAATCCCCGAAACGACGTAAAGTAATAGAAAAGAAGAGCCGAGGGAATAAAAGGATCGAGACGGTATCTCCCGTGCAAAGGAGAAATGCCGTATGAACCTTCAGACGTTGCCAAATTTCCTTTGATAAAGTACGAATTTCTTGGGAAAGTCGTAAGTAGTTTTCTTCCATTTTCTCAGACGACGTTGATCGCACTTTGATTTAAAGTAACTGAAAATTTCAATACAAAGAAAAATTTACGTAACTCTTTTCTATTGAATAATTTTGTATTAGGAGAAATTTGGCGAAGATGGAATGCTCATACAACTTTTTCGTAGGGTCCCGCGCACTATTGCGCTGGGGCAAAAGTTCGAAGGGAGTCACGCTGGCGCTGCCGCCTTTCTACTCTTGACACCTTTTTTTCCGGCTATTGCACCGGCTTACCCGCCCGCCAATCCCTTGTTAACGACAGCTCCACCTTCCAAAGAAAAAATAACCCCTTGAAAACACTCCACTCATGCCAACTTTGTTTTATTTTTATATATTTATAATGATATTGCGATAGTACCGCGTTCTACAGTATACTCGTAGAATACGCAAGATGATGTTTAAAGTTTTTTGGAGCATGGGAGCGCTCCAATAACGCTGAAATGTAAGAAGAAAATTGCAAACCTAATCTCAAAATTACAAAGGTGGCAAACATTTGTCTTCGTCCTGTAAAATCGTCAGTTATGAAATAAGGGATGGTGCTCCGCATAGCCATCGATATGTCCTCTAGAGATTTCCAAATCATTTTCGCCGGGCTTTGATCTTGTGGATCCCGAAAAATCAAGGGAAACGATTCATAAATTCTTTCAAGAGTAAACATTTTATCGACAAAAATCTCTCAACATTGGAATGCGAGAAGAACTTGAGCGCTACCGGAACTCTACCGTGCGTTACATAAGAACGTTGTAAGTATTTACACCTGAACGTTGGAAACTTCCCCTGATGAAACACGGATTTTTCCTCGACTTTGAAAAGTATTCGCTTTGCATTTTTCGCATAATTTCACTTAGAGTTTAATCCATCGTCAGTGAGAATTTCAAGGAATAATATTGATAACATTGCTGGGAAATAAATGTTTAATTGGATACAATTTAGGAGGATTGAAATGCTGTTAAAACTTTGTGCCCTGCTAGCGCGGTGGGTATGCTCCTGAATGGCGTGTTTTGCGATGTATCGATTGATTTGCCGTTTAAACCTATGGGAAGGGATCGCTGAACAGGTTTTTGGCAACGAGGACCTTTATAATCGATTAGCTAGCATAGCTTCAAATGGGGAAACATCCATGATGGATCATTGAGCCTGGCCTGTGTCAAGAGAGGCACTTAGCCCGCTTTGCATTCTGCCGTGCTGAGGAAAAACGCCGTATGAGCATTCGAGAGTTGCCAAATTTCCTTCGATAAAATGTTCATTTTTAAGGAAAGTTACGAATATTTTCCTTGGAACTTTTCAGGAACTTTGGGTATAACTGGGAGAAAAATCATTTGAAAAATTGGAAAGAAAATATTCATAAGTTTACCATGAAATTTGGTAATGCCTGGAGGTTGATACGGCGTTGTTGCTTAGCACGAGAGCGTTCTCTTTCTCGTCTCCTCTCGTGCTCCGGCTCCGGTGTGGTAGCTTTTATATCAACTTGTTAATGGATCCTCGTTTTGAATACGCTTTACACCCCTCCCCCCTCTTCCTCTTTCTTTTACCTGCTCTCCTCGCACCGCCGAGGCCGTTTCACGACAAAGCTCCATTCATTTACACTTCCGATGTGTGCTCTCGGCGATTTTTCAGGCTTTCAAGTCAACTGCCTCCTCCGGCCGCCTTTGGCCGAATTAACGGAGCAGAATCAACTTTCATCGCGCCCAAACTTAAGCTCCAAAAGAGAGATGATGCATTGAGCCATGTTACAAACGTATTTGCACGGGGAAAATCCTCGGCTGAACCGTGAGAGATTCAAGCTGTTTGAAATAGGAGAGATTCCTCGAAATAATAGTCTATTTACTTGAGAATTTAAGGGGCTATCAGTGGTCTAGCCCGAAATCTTTCTCCGGGGTGGGGGAAGGCCTTGGATGGATAGGTCCGTATAGGTGATTAATGGGCCTGTTGCAAACTTTTGCTAGAGTAAAAATAAGAGTTGTTACTCAAAGAAAATGTATCAAAAATCACGAAGAGCGTATCAGCAAAGGCTGAATTAAATGCACTCCTTACTTCAGAATTTACAAAAGAAATTTGCGTTTTTTCGACCTTCCCGCCTCAAACACGACACCACGGGACAGGTGAACACATCGTCAGAAGAGTCATTCCATTCAACCCCTGCTCACAAGGATACTGCGCAATGTTCAACATAGCCGACGCCAACCTGCCAAAACACATGTGACGGTATGATGATTCTAACCACCTGATAACAATCGGCGTGTATTTACATTCACATTTTTCTCGTGTTGATAGATATCTGCCTTGATTGACCTCGTGCTCTCCTCAACTTGCACGCGGAAGCGTCGGCCATGTTGAGCAGGGACTAAATGGAACGACTCCTCCGACGAAATGTTCACCTGTGCCGCAGTATCCTTTTTGAAGCGGGAAGCTTAAAAAAACGCAAATTTCTTACGCAGATTGTGAAGTTAGGAGCGCATTTCAGAGTTTGCCGATGCGCTCATCGTGATTTTTGAGACATTATCTGTAAGGAACAACTCTTATTTTTGCTCTAGCAAAAGTTTGCAATAGGCCCACTGCTGCATGAAATTTAACGTTTCTTTGAAAACTATTTTAACCCTGTGGGCGGGGGGGGGTTGTTCTAGATCCCCTGGACCCAGTGGATTTTAGAGGGGCTTATTTTTAATGGGTTAAGGGTTGTGGGATTTCTCCCTCTTTTAGGACTTTTTTTTTTTTATCAATGGGTTGTAATTAGTTCTGTTTGGTGCTTAAGCTTTAAATTTTTGATTACACTAAACCATTAGTCTCTTTTTATTTATAAACATGTCTCCTCCTGTTACGTCACCAGGGAAAATTCCTCCATCCCCAGATTCTGCGATCGCATTTTCCTCCGTTCATGGGAACCCTGATCTCCTCTGCGGGCTGAGTGTTGAAATTGATAGACAAAGCTATAGACAAAGAAGAAAAAAGGATATGGACTCCATGGTCCCCTCAGAATGGGATCTAATGGAATCCCTAAGGAGGAAATTTAAATATTAATAAGTTTGGATTAATTGAAAAATGTCTTCCTAGTAAGATAGATAATGTCAATCTAATTTTTGTTTTTTCAAAACTGTTTGTAGTTAACTCATATAATGTGATCATGTTACAAAAAACCCTGCTATTAACAAAGTTAAAGTATTCAGTAAAGGAATATACGTAAAAATCATTGAAATAACTTTAAACATATGGATTCAAACTGATCCTATTATTATATCTGGTCCTCCCATTCAGATCCCTCCATAGGGATCTTATTAGAGAAAGCTGGTGGTTGCAATGGACAGGAGGTAGATAATAGACTAGCTACCGGTAGCCCATGAGACATCCTGTAGTTTGTCCATCATTAACCCCCTTATAGTCTATAAGAACCACCCATTTCAACCAATAGGATTGCTCCATACTCCCTATGTATTCTTTATCTATCGTTTTGTCTATGAATTTCAATAATGAGCCCACTGATCATGGGATCATCTGAATGGATCCTCCTACACAATCGCCAAGTCAATTGGACGTATCTACAAACGGAACCATGCGCATTATGACTTGAGCCCTGTTATGCAATTATTCTTATGCGTCTCGGGGCTCATGTTTTAATGCACATAGTTATTCCGTTTAGCAGAAATACGTCCAAATAGTGTACCGGGGGAAAACGGACGCACGGACGCACGACTCGGTTGCTGAGCGCGGAGCAATATTTGGACGTATTTCTGCCAAACGGAACTATGTGCATTAAGACATGAACCCTGAGACCCATAAGAATAAATGCATAACAGGGCTCACGTCATAATGCACATAGTTTTGTTCGGTGGAAATACGTCCATTTTGCACTCACCCGACCCGCACGTCTCTTCATCCGAGATTCAGCACTTTTCACACCAGGAGGAGACGCCATAATTTTTCGGCACTCTGCCCCCTCCCCGCAAACCCCCAACCCCTCTTCCCCCGATATTCCGGAGGGAGGAGGGGTCGGGATCCATCACCCCCGAAGCGGAAAATCGCAACAAAGTGCACTACGCCCTCCGAGGTCGACCGGGGGAGGAGGCCTCGAGTTGTCGGCGTGTCGCGGAGCCGCCGCACAATGGAACGAGGATTCCAGAAAGGTCGCACATGAAATTTTTCACTGGAACTCAGAATATGTTTGCCAATCTCGTCACAATCCCTCCATGACATAGCGTTTTACGCATTCGAAACAACGTATTTTTTGGGTTTTTAAAAATTGAATCATTCCTCTGTGGCATGATTGGACGTATTTCTATCAAACAGAACTATGTGCAGGTGAGAAATATGGGGTGTGCTCTAGAAAGCTGCATAAGAAACAATGTGGTCAGTGGTCGTGATTCCTTTTGAAGAATTGGAAAAACGAAATTTTAAATTGAGCAAACAGGACTATGTGCCAACTGAATGTGGGATGTATGAGCCGCGGGCATGGCACGAGAGCGTTGCGCACAGGGCTCATGTGTTAAAGCGCACTACGAGGAGCTGTGACGACGGCATCCATTTCCGTTGACGTCACTGGCGCTTTATTATTCTCATTCACTCATACGGCCAGAGAACTGACGAGCACACCCCATATTTCTCACTTGCACATAAATCTGTTTGATAGAAATACGACCAATTTTGCAAACGTTCGTTGGTTTTTCTGTTTTTTTGAATAACTGATTCCCAAAAATTTAAGATTTTGAAGAAAGAGTTGAAAAAGCTACAAAATAGATTAGTGTAGCCCAGAATCTTAGATCCAAAATTAATTAATGCCATAGAGGGATAAATTGTTTGAGGTGCTTCTTGAGGGGAATTTTAAGCACGTTTATAAGCTCACGTTGTGTATTATATGAGGTAGATGTGAGTTTTTAAAGTTTCTGGATTTTGTCCGACTTCTCGAATCGGCTCGTTGCAGCGTGCGCCTTGGCGCCGCGGCGCGCTCGCCCAAACAAGAGTGGCCTTTTGCCCGGATGAACGGAAGCGGCTCTGCCATCCTGTCTACGGAAAAACTTCGTATGAGCTTCCTGACGTTGCCAAATTTCCTAAGACGGATCGCAAATTCCCGGAAATTTTTTTGAATATATCTCTGCCAGCTTTCTACAGAATTTGGCCCGTAGTTCCATCTAAAAAATTGTACGAATTGCAAGAGAAAATATTCTTTACTTTTCTGGAAAATAAATATTTTCCGAGAAGAAAGTTGGCAACATTCAGATGTTCATGCGGCGTTTTTCTTTAGTATGAAAGAGCTCTCTGAGCCACGCCATGCTAAGGCAGCTTTCGCACTGATATCTTCATTACTTTACGCTCCCTCACTGATCTCTCGGATTTTCGTTTCGAGACTTGCTCTCACAAGCACCGGTACTTTTGGTCCGAAGAGATTTTACCGAAAACTCGTATTTTCTAAGTGGTCTTGTTTTTCCTTCACTTCTTCTTCTTTTTCTTCTGTTTCTTTTTCATTGAACGACCAGGGCATGGTTTTGTTTGCCAGACCATCTGGTACCGAGCTCATAATATCACCGATAAATATAAAGGACTCGTCAAATCAAGAAAATAAGAAATAACAATGGAATATTCAGTCATCTTGAGGAGAAGAGAGCCAGCATTTGTGCCCATCTTTTAGGCAGTTGTCCAGCCCGTCACTTTAAATTGTGTGCTTCTTATGATCGCAATTTTTAACATTTTGAACTATGTGCATAGGGATTGCGTGTAACGTAGTTCCTTTTATCATAAATACGTCCAATTATTCGTTATGTAATTGCATAACTCGAGGATTCTGGCTTGCTTGGGTTTTTTTGCGTAAAATGTGGAAAATTCAGGCAAAATTATTTGGAAGCGAGGAAAATGAGATGCTTTGATCGCAGTTCAGAGAGCACTCCGCATGACTGCGACCCAGAAAACCCCAAAATTGATCCCCTGAAAACATCTCAAAGTTAGAGGACGGAAAAAAAAAAAGAAAAAAAAATTGACAAAATCGCAGTCAAAGTTTGTCGCCCTCTTGTCATCCACAAACTCGATTATTTCCAAACGCTTGTAAATACGTAACCAGGGCCGGATTAAGGGGGTGGCCACATGGGCCGCGGCCCATAGCGGCAAAATGTAGGGGGCTGCAAATTTTGCAATCTTTTTGAATGTAGGTATCAAAAAAAGAGAGAAAAAATTGAATTCAGAAAATAAATTACAAACGAGAAAAGGCGACAAAATCTCTCATTTTCTGACAGTAGTAGTATGGTAATTTCTGATTTTGTTGCCTTTCGGCGATACAATAGACAGCACCTTTAATTAGTCGAGTTAAAAAAGAAACCAAACCCGCAATTTGACCCGGAGCGGGAGTGGCGCAGAGATCAATGATGACGAGGACTGAGATGAAAAGGAGAAGCCCTCAGCGCGGCGGTCGGCATGAAACGCATAGCGCCTACAAGACTGCACGAATACTTCACGCATTGCGCGAAACAGTGCGATCAGCAGCGCAGTGGTCGGCGTGAAACGTATAGCGCCTACAAGACTGCATGAATACTTCACGCATTGCGCCAAACACAGTGCGGTCGGCACGGCGGCGGAAATTAAAAAAATTATTAAACATATTTATGCTTGTTCTTTCATAATTTGTTCTTTCGTTTGTTATATAATTTGAAGGCCTTGTCCAAACAGGGATGGGTTTACGGAACTTAACTTTCGCGCAAAGTTCCGTGTTTGTTGGTGTTGACAGGGCTTTCACAAAAATTATGCCCAACACGAGTAAACGCATCTCATACACCCCTCCCCCACCGGCACGTTCACTCGATGGTTTTTATAGATCGTATTCGATAGATCACACAGGCGAGATTATATTGATATCGATTGGTTCAATATGTAACGACAGCCTCTAAAGTCAATTTAGAAATCTGAGGTAACGGGTCTTTTATGATCGAATTTTTATTCTTTCGAGTACCAAATGGCAATGAAAAGGGAAATTGTTAGGAACTTTTTCTTTTTCTAGCATTAGTCCTATTCCGCCTGACTTAGTTTGTCTCATTTCACCTTCAGTCTCACTCTTTGAGTCTTATTCATTTGTGGGCGGAATCCAGCGCGCAGGCGCAAGGCAGCGCAAAAGCGAATCGTTCGCAACGGGAGTGGGCGCACGGAAATCGGGAACGGATACGTTGTTTTGCTGTTCTGCCGTGAATAGGGAGAACGCCGTGTGAGCCTTCGGGCGTTGCCAAATTTCCTTCGAAAAATCACGAGTTTTCAGGAATATTTGTGAGCATTCTCCCTCAAATTTTTCACAGGATCTCGTTCGTAATTTGATCTAAAGACTCTGAAAATTTCAAGGGAATACACTCATAACTTTCTTGAAAAGTGAATATTTTCAAAGAAGGGATTTGATAACGTTCGATTGCTTTAATGGCGTTTTTAACAAAGACGGCAGTGTACTGTCGTGCTAAGGAAGATCGCCGCATGCACCTTCAGACCATCACGAATTTTCGGGAAAGTTTATTAATATTTCTCTTCCCAATTTTTCAGACGATTTTGTTCTCAATTTTATCTAAAATATATAAATATATTAATGAAAAATATGCACCAAAATATGCAGCATGCTTCCTCAAAAATACATGTTTTATCCGGGGAAATTTGGCAACTCTCGATTGTTCATACGGCGTTTTTCCTTAGCACGGGAGTGTAGGCGGGAGTATCGGGGGATGAGCCAACTCTCTGTTCCAGGGTGAACTGAGACGAGCAGCGTCCAAGTGTAAGGCGAGCGACTTGATGAAAATTTGAAGACGGCCAAGGCGCGGAGCAACCGGAGCAACCGGGGCAACCGGGGCAACCGGGGCAACCGGGGCAACCGGGGCAACCGGGGCAACCGGGGCAACCGGGGCAACCGGGGCAACCGGGCCAACCGGGCCAACCGGGCCAACCGGGGCAACCGGGGCAACCGGGGCAACCGGGGCAACCGGGGCAACCGGGGCAACCTGGCCAACCGGGCCAACCGGGGCAACCGGGCCAACCGGGCCAACCGGGCCAACCGGGCCAACCGGGGCAACCGGGGCAACCGGGCCAACCGGGGCAACCGGGCCAACCGGGGCAACCGGGGCAACCGGGCCAACCGGGCCAACCGGGCCAACCGGGCCAACCGGGCCAACCGGGGCAACCGGGGCAACCGGAGCAACCGGGGCAACCGGGGCAACCGGGCTGGGAAACTGGGCTCGCCGCGCGCGACACCACTCGCCAGACAAAGGCACTCCACCGAGAACAACAACCAACAGCTCTGTCCTCCTTCATCCTCGCCTCATTACACTCCTCTCTGCAACACCCCCCCCCCCCCCTCCCTTCTCCTCCCAAGGGCCCCAGGCAAAGCCAATCATGTATGTACACAGGACATGCATAATTATTCTCTCATCATTCGTATACGCACGAGGAAAAATAAACTCCTGTCGCATGGAAAAATGTCCAAGTCGCAAGACAAAACGTGGTCTAAAATCATAGTGTCTAGAACCGGGGAAAACGGGGATTTGTCATGGAATAAAACATTTCTGGGAAAATCAGGGAATCTGTTCCAGAAATCGGAAATCTTCTCTCCTACCGCTTGGAGCCATTTGGTCCCCAAAATTTGCGGAATTTTAAATTATGTATTGTTATTGAGGTTTATGTGATTGCACCTGAGCAGGCATTATTAACCTCTTGAAAAACTTATTTGAATCTTCAAATCAGCATAACTATAGAGAGGCACTGAACAGATAATATAAGGATCAAGAACGCTTTTGGAATTACAAATTCGAATATGACCAATGAATCGGCTGAAACATGAATAACAATTTGGTATTGCGACAATTAGAACTCAGAAGATTAAAAATGGGTTCCCCAAGAAAATCCCGGGAAAGTAGGAGAAAACTTCGGTTTCTTATCAGGGAATTAGCTCCTAAAATTGGAGGATTGAGTGTGGTCAAGAATTCTAGACACCATGAATGAAATATAAAAACTTCACCGTCACAAAAGTTCCACCGTGACGAATGTAATTTTGTCTGAATGAGGCTGTCACAGGATGCAAGAATCGACCATTATACAAGGTACTGATACTTAAGCACTCGGTCGTATGTTTTTTCGTCAAAATTTCGGAAAGAACAAGATTTGCGTTACGAAAATTACTGCAAACAACTTCCAGCCAAGATAAGATAGTTTCGATTTAGCATTGGTTATGACAAAATTGAATATTCCCTTACATAAGAGGGGCAACGGTTTTAGTGCCGAGTTACTAAAAGTAGAATTAATACTTGTAAATCCAGAATGGATCACCAGACAAGGTACGAATTTAAGTATTTTTTCTACATCGTCTTTGCCTATCGCTTTGTCTATTGATTTCAATAATTAACCTGCTGATCAGTGTGCGGAACGGGCAGGGAGGCAACGTCTTGCATTTTAGCGAACGCCCCTGAGATAGCACGCGTATCTTGTCGCTGCCGATGATAGCGTTCAGAAAACCAAAGCGCCTTCAATTTTTTGATAGGCAAGACGCACATCCTAGGAACACGAATAGTTGCATCAAGGCGCTCTTATATCGGGATGCATTTAACTGGAGCCAACGTAGCAACATCAGAAGTTGCCTGATGGATCGCTAGAAAGGGTAAGAATTTGGTTACTCGACCGGAAAAAAATAACTCAAAGTGACCGAATTTAACGATGAACACGGCAATTTTTAACTGTGTAGGCCATAACCTGCACAATTGAAAATACTCGAAAAAAAACCCCGGCTACATTGGGAGCATTGGATCATCGGACGGGAAGCATGGGGAATTGTGAGGCTATAGATATGCTTTAATAATTTATACTTGCTTTACGATTCTTTGAAAGGAGGCTTGAGTCTTGTCTGCTTGTTTCAAAGGTAGAATAATTAAGCTCTAGGTGGAGGATAATATCCCGGAGTTAATACGCTAGCGAGGCCGTCTCTCCAAGCTCTATTTTATCCCTCGTATTTTTCTCTCTTTTGATCTCCTGTCATCCTCGGAGTCAAAGAGAAGGATTGCTCAAGAAAGGAATCGATTACGTAATTTTGCTAAATCCTCCATCGAATTATGAGAAACCTCGTATCTCTGCCCTGAAACATTTTTAGGATGAAACTTTCGCTTCAATTTTACACTCGTCTAATTCATGATTTTTTTTATTATTATTATTTATTCTATTGAGGAGAATTCTCGTTTATTTTTGGCCTTTTCAACAAGTTGACGCAACCTCAAAGGTAAATTTTACTCGTGTTTTGGTGGGTCGGCGTCAACCATATTGAATTTTGCGTAGCATCCTAAAGCGCAAGGGTTGGATGGAGCGACCCCTTTTACGAAATGTGCACCTGCGCCGTGGTTTCATTTTTGAAGCGGGAGGCTTAAAAAAACGCACAGTTCTTACGCAGATGGTAAAGTTAGGAGTGTATTTCAGACTTTTCGATGCGCTCATCGTAATTTTCGAGCCATTTTCTGTTAGAAGTAATTTTTCTTTTTCAAAAATGTTGCTGAAGGCTGAAGTTTGCAAGAGACCCATTATAGTCTGGTTCTGTCCTCTGAGTGTGCAAAGCGGTCATTTGACTCATTTGAGGTTCTACGGGTTGTGCCGCGTGGCAGCCAGGGAGCATCTCTCAGCGGATATTATCGTACAACACTCGTATTGTGAAACATTTTAAAAATGTGGCAACTCGGCATGACGTGTATGCTCCTAGAAGGGTGTTGGCGTGATTGTGGAAGTGATCCCTCAGTCGTGAAACAGCGAGAAATTCAACGCCTTGGAAGTTGGCCCGTCAGAAACTTAGTAGCGAAGCAAGTTGCCTACTACTTGTCAGAATCCCTCGAAGTCTCAAATAAACTTACCCTTCCCTCAACCCTCTCCTCAGTTAGAATTTGAGCCCCACCAACGGCCTTCAAATTCATTAATTTCTCATGTCGGGACTCACCTTACTTCCCCTCCGACTTGTACTCGCCTGCAAGTGTAAATACAGGATGATCCCAAGTTAAACCGACAGAGTGAAAGAGCGTCCTCCGTGGGTCAAAATAAGATGTTTTTTTTCCTTGAGTCCCCCCGCCCCAAAGTGCTTTTTAAGGGGACTACAGCCCCGCCCGCCGCCCCTTCCCCCAAAGTTCCGCGAAATAGCATTTCCTGTATTTTGGTAATAATATGAGGAACCGAATCTCATGAATTGGGAGGCATCCATGATTTAATGCGATAAATTCGGTAGTAACGCTAAACAAATCTAAATCTGAGTTCAAACTGGGGCTGGGGGGAGGGGGGAGGGTAAAACTCAAAAAAAGCCAATAACTGGTTTTTTGGGATGTAAAGGTCGTGGTATTTTCTTGACCTCCAAAACCCCGCATTAATTTATCTGAGATTTCGATTTGTTCAAGGTCACTAATGAATTTTGTGTATCAAATTACATGTGCATATCAACTCCTATTAGATTCGATGCACTATTATTGCCAAAATGCAGGAAAAACGAGTTATTTCCTAGAACTTTAGGAGAGAGGCTGTAGCTTCCTTAAAAAACACTTTTTGAAAAGAAAAAAATTAATGGAAGATAGGTCTAATTGTGCCCTATAAAACACGCTTGTGCAGTGTGGCGGTTTAAATTTGGATCCAGTGACGATTTTGCAAGTTGGCAAAATGGGTTTCCTCCATTTAAATTCATTAAAAATCTCGGTTTTATCGTAAACTTATAAAGCCAACATTTAAACGACAATAATTCCTCGTTTTTCTAGTCCTGACGAACCCGGACGATCGAGAGAATTCCTCCTTTCATCTTGCGAGTGTGACGACTCATCTGGAAAAAGATTGATGATTCCTTTCTTATGATGGAAATTTTTCCGCTCATTCTCTTGGTTTTTCCTCCGAGACAGCGTCCGGCGTCGTAGATGAGTGCGATACCGAGCCCACCAGACGCGGAGAGACAGGACGAGTTTCAGTCCTCTCCTTCGCAAACGCCCCACTATACTGCCGTGCTAAGGAAAAACGCCGTATCAACATTCAAGAGTTGCCAAATTACCCCGAATAAAAAATATATTTTAGAGGAAAGTTATGCATATTTTTCCTCGATATTTTCAGATATTTCATATTAAATCGTGAACAAAATTGACCAAAAAATTCGAGGAAAAATATTCACAACTCTCCCAGTAAATTCGGTTTTTATCGGCGGAAACTTGGCAACGTCTGAAGGCTCATGCGGCGTTTTTCCTTAGCACGGCAGTATACAGAGCCATCGGAGGATTCCTCCGGGAAAATTCCGGGAGAAGAATGCACGGATGATTTATTGGAAACATACTGTCCGGTTAGGCAGGATAATCGAGGGATATTTGATATGCATCCGTGAGATGATTTACTGCACTCATGACAGGGCCAGTCTCCCGGAGCAATACTCCTGTACTAAGGAAAAACGCCGTATGAACCTTTAGGCGCTGCCAAATTTCCTTTTATAACATGTTTATTTTTGAGGAGAATTATGAATATTTTTCCTTGAAATTTTCAGACGTTTTAGATCAAATTACAAACAAAATTATTCGATAAATTGGTAGAAATACATTAAAAAATTGTCCTGAAATTTAGTGATTTGCTCGGGGAAATTTGGCAACGCCTGATGGCTCATACGGCGTTCTTCCTTAGCACGGCAGGATAAAGCACGCTCGTCATTCTCCACCGAATGACAGGAGTATGTGCAGTTCACTCAAAACGCCGCTAAACCTGCATCCTTACGGGGTTCGAGTCCCACACCAAATTCCACTTACTGGTGTCTTCCGTAGTACGGTAGATGAGACAATACTTCCCTCGGTCCAAGTTTAATTTAAATAACGTGCCCCTGCCCCGTTTCGAATTTATGAGCATTCCCAACCGCCTAGTGGGCGCACAGTTTCCCTGTTTCCAATTTTTTTCTCTCAAGCTTCATCGAATTTTTTATTGAAACGAAGACTTTGAAAATTTCCTATTCGTGCATGCGGACAGCTTTGTAAATACTTTTAACCGATAGAGTTGCTTCCGGTCACCAAAAGATTAATCGTTATGAATAAAGGTACATGCACGCATAAAACGCAACTTATCACGAGCAAGTAAGGAGCGATGAGTCCTTATTGTAAGGAAACTTTTTAGCTTTTCAAATGTTAACAAGTTGGGTTAAAACTTGGATTTTTGAGCTATGATAGGACAACTCTAAATTAGTATACTACAGTATTCGGTTTAAATTATATCGTATATTAGCATTCGAGTATTAGAATAAAAACGTGAATATCATGATTGGGAATTAATTTAAGGATTTTTTTTTTTTTGCGCAAATTGTATTCTAAGAGAAATTTTGGGGAGGACTATTGCATCAGAATGCTGAAATTTGTACCTTGTCTTGCGATCCATCAGACAACGTCTAGTGTTGTCATACAAATAAGACCATTTTTAAGATTTGGTGCCCTGTTTTTTTTTTTGTTTTTTTTTTCTAAATAGAACATGAGAGAAATCCAGGCCAGGTCTGATGTTAGACTGATTCCAGTTAAATCGATCCCGATATAACAGCACCTTGATGCAACTTTTCGAGTTCCTAGGATGTCCGTCTTGCCTATCAAAAAATCGAAGGCACTTTGGCTTCCTGAACGCTAGCGGCAAGATAAGTTCGCAAAGTTTCAAAATGTCACCTCCCTATCCGTGACGCACGCAGATCAACGGGCTGATTATTGAAATTGATAGACAAAGCGATAGACAAAGCAACAAGGAGAAAACGGAGCAATGGGTCAGTTACGCTGGTCACAGAATCGTGTTTTTGATCCTTGATTCTTGCAGGTAAGCTAAATATAATTATGAACTGTCAAAACAGCTATGTGCGCTTGAAAAGTCGAGTTTTCGACGTCATCCTCCTGGGTAGTGACACCCTTGGTTTTTTCCACCTTGCTTTCACCCGAGTTTAACGTTGTGTATAACCAGTGCAAATGTATGTTATCCTGACTGATCAAAACGAGGTGAAAGAAACCAAGGGTGTCACTAGCGTGGTGGATGACGTCATAAACCGAATGTTTCAAAGCGCGATTCCTCGGTTGATATTGAACGTAGAAAGTTGTTGTTTGGATAGATCTTAAAATGTTTTGCTTATATACAAGAATCAAGCATTAAAACACGATTCTGTGACCAGTGCAACTGACCCAGTCGATCGTGTTCCACATGGAATTTTGAAGAGGAAACATTTTTTCAGAGTGCCTTTCGTGCCTTGTCTAGTGAATCAATGCTCTTTCCGTTGACATGAGCACTGGCACCGTCGCCCTAAACTGACGCAAGGGTGTATCTCAATTTCCATGTAAGCCCTGTTAACCATGTAAATCCTTGCTTTCTGGGGCTCATGCTAAAATCGAGAGGGGTCCTTGCGCCAGTTTCCTGTCGCCGCGCTGTGCTGCCGTGCCAAGGAAAAACGCCGCACGAACCTTCAGGCTTTGCCAAATTTCCTTTGATAAAACGAGACTTTCCTGGTAAATTTGTGAATATTTTTCTCCAAATTTTTCAGATAATTTAGTTCGCAATTTTACCTAAAGGTTCTGAAAATGTAATGGAAAAATATTCATGACTCTCCTAAAAAATAAACGTTTTATTGAAGAAAATTTGGCAACTCTTGAATGTTGATACGGCGTTGTTCCTCAGGAAGGGAGCGTGGTCCATGGGCTCTTGGTTGAGGGTGAGCATACTTGCATTGCACTTTCCCCGGGACCAAGGCCGGACCATGGAATGAGCATAATTGTAATTTAACACGCCTTGTAAATTAAAATAGATTAATTCTCCTCCGCGAGCTGAGGCAGGCGCGGGCGCGGGCGTCCGACCGAAGCATCCAAGAAGAGGGCGAGGGGGGGGGGGGTTCCGAGTCCTAATTTAATTTAGAGACCACCCGAGTGCACCGCCGCGCCGTCCTAAGGAGCAACGCCGTATGGACCCTCAGACGTTGCCATATTTCCTTTAATAAAAAATGTACTCACCGGAAAAAATGTGGATATCTGTATACACATTTTTCAGACGATTTTGAGTGCAGTTTAATATAAACAGGGTTGCCACAGTTAGGGAAAACCGGGAAATGTCACGGAAAATGACTAAAATGTCGCGGCAAATTTGTTAAATCACCTTCAACTGCTTTCTAGAATGGGTTTGAGGTTTCGAACAACAAACTTTATTGAAAAACTATTTTCGATTATGCCGTTTTAACCATCCGTCATTCAATTTTCAGAGAATTTCACCAAATTGTGTCACGGAAATCAGGGAGATTTCAGGGAATTTTATTTTCTAAATTCTAAGGCAACCATGTATAAAGTAACCGAAAATTTCAAGGAACAACATGCGAAGCTTCCATGCAAAAGGATTGTTTTATGTGAGGAAATTTGGCAACTCTTGAATTTTCCTACGTTGTTCTTCCTAAGCACGGCAGCGGAGCACTGCAGCAGCAGCACTGTTGGTCATCTCATCTTCAGCCGGGATTCAGACAAATGCCAAATCGTAGCTCGAACAACTGAAATTCTCCACCTCGAGGATGGATCACACTGATAAAAATACTCGTGTTCTTGTGTTACTGTCGGTTACAATATAAAAAGCAACACTAACCGACACAAACTTTTTGTTGAATTTGATACAGTTTGCGGTGAGTCATTTAGAGCAGAAAACAATGAAAAGACTGAGAAAATGCACCGACATCGACGTTGGTATCCACTACTCGTTTTTTATAAAATTTCTTCCAGAAAACTAGCTGACATTTTATTTTGAAATTGCTAACCGAATGTCTCTGTGCACTAGACAAGGTACAAATTCAAGCATTCTGATGTATGTTCCTCCTTTAATTTTTTAACAGCTATTTCCATTTTTAGTAGAATACGATTTTTGCAACGAAAATTACTAAAATCAACTTCCAGCAAACATCATAAGGTTTTTCTTAGCGTTGGTTACGAATAATTTGAATTTCCAGCCCACAAAAAACTAAAATCTACTTGCGTCATGCAAATCGTGCTTTATAACCGTTTTGGCAAGGCTATCAACCATGCAGTGTTCCTTCTCCATCTTGTGTTCCAAAAACGTGCAATAGTTGAGCTAAAGCGCCGATTTTGAGGTTTTCATAGTTTCATACTGCAAAGACTTTCACGGCACCCTTTAGTTTGCTATTTAATTGTAGTGGACTATGATTTTCGGAACGGGAAGTTTGACTTCATGCATCGAAAAACGTTGTTACCTTTATTAGGAGTTTCTTCTGGTAATTTCCGTACAAGTCGTATTATGCGTACAATATTGATGAGAAATTTAAATAATGATGCTTTGAGTCGCATTTTGCCTAGTGGTCTATTTCGAAGCATTTCGCAAAAGACAAATGCGGTGGGCTAGTTGCGCTAATCACAAATTCTTACTGTGTTGGTTTGAAGCTTATGAATTAGCGGATATTACTATGGGATCTTTTCAAAAGCCTAGTTTCTACGTCCAATATCAACGTCGGCAATGCCCATCTAAAAGCACAGTGTATGGCGTCATCCAACGCGGTCTACCGTGATTTTTTCGAGTTTGAATTAATTCATTAGTGATTTACAACACGCATGTAACCAAAGTAGAAATCATAGTATGCGTCACCGCAGTGGGATGACGTATACGGTAGGGTTTAGGATGGGCAATTTCTCCAACATTTGACGTGAAAACTTGATAGTTGGACGGATCTCATTATTTTTGCATATCCAATTCTTAACCAACCCAATTTTTTTTTTTTATTAAATCAGTCTATTTGCACTTAAGGTCGCCTAATTTTTTTCTCAAGTTCAATTCTTTTCAACAGAGAACCAAACACCTTAACGCTTTAAAACTTCCTGTACATTTCTCCTGCCATATTAAAAATGCGTATACTTCCAAAATTTCAAGTAAAAATGTTGCGTATCCTTTTTTTTAAAAAAAATGGAACATGAAAGAAAATCAGGCAACGTTTCATATTGTTGTGAAATTATTTTAATATGTACATAAAGTAAATCGAAAAAAACTTGGCAAAGTGTTATGCATTTAGGCTAAAAAAATAATTCATTTTCTGATTGTATTGATTCTGTCGCTGACTGATTTAACTGATTTCAACTGATATTCGACTGATTTCAAAATCGAATGTCTGTAGAGCGCAAGTTAAGGTGTAGCTTTTTTTTTTTTTTATCAAATGCAATTTCAAGTTTCCAGAAAAAAAAATTTTAATTTCTGTTGGTTGTTTGTGAACAAAGAAGTTCGAGAAGTGGTATCTTAGAATGTACACACATTTTAAATCATGCACTCAGAGGTGTTGAAAGGTGGAACAAGAAAAATGAGGGCAAGATCATGCTCAAGCTTTGGTGCCCAGAAAATATGTCAAAATGTTGATTTCTTATTTCTTGTTGAAAAAATAAAACATGAGTGAAATGAAGGCAACGTCTGATGTTGTTAGGTGGATTCCAGGTAAATCCAACCCAATACATGTAACAGCACCTTGATGCAACTATTCGTGTTCCTAGGATGTGTGTCTTGCCTATCAAAAAATTGAAGGCGCTTTGGCTTCCGGAACGCTATCATCGCGCAGCGACAAGGTATGCGTATGCTTCTCAGGGGTCGATGCAAAGATGCAAGACTTTGCTTCGATGGCCGTGACGCTTGCAGATCAGCAGGTTGATTGTTGAAATTCATAGACAAAGCGATAGATAAAGACGACAAAGAGAAAATGAATCGATTTTATCGATGGAAGCGGGTGGTTGCAATAGACAACGGAGGTGAGTAAGATACTAAGTAAGTAATAGCATCCCTTGATAAATCCTACAGGCTGTCCAATTTCTTCCTGGTCCATAACAACCGTCCGTTTCAAGCAACAAGATCGCTCTATTTTCTCTTTGTCCCCCATTCCCCCTTGTCTGTCTTTTTGTCTATTTCAACAGTAAGCGCGCCACCTAACGTTTCCATCACGTGGCGCTAGTTGTGGAGGTTCTCGAAACGGAACTGGTAATCACGGCCGAGAAAATGCAACGAGGAGAAAACGAACGCACAAAAAACGCAAAAGAAGGAGAGTCGAGCTTAAAACACGGACATTGGTCAAAATGAATATCCTGTAAACACAACGGCGTTCTAAGATGCAAATGGATTGTCACCGAAATCACATTCGTGTGTTCTTTTGACACGCTGTTTTGTTTCATTTAACCTGTAACATCGACTCAGGAAGCTGATTGAAAGTGATAGACCAAGGTATGGTCAAAGAGGACAAATAGAATAAATGGACGTATTTCTATCAAACAGATTTATGTGGAGGTGAGAAATATGGGATGTCCTCGTCAGTTCTCTGGTCGTAAGAGTGAATGATAATAATAAAGCGCCAGTGACGTCAACGGAGGTGGATGCCATCGTCGGGGCTCCTCGTAGTGGTCTGCAACTCATGAGCTCTGTCCACAACGCTCTCGTCCCATGCCCGCGGCTCATCAATTCCGCATTCAGTTGGCACATAGTTCTCTTTGCTCAATTTGAAATCCCGCCTTTCCAATTCTGCAAAAGGAATCACGCCCACTTTTGCATTGTTTAGTATCAAGATTTCTAGAGCAAACCCCATATTTCTCACCTGCACATACTTCTGTTTGATAGAAATACGTCCGAATGGAGTGATCTCATCGGTTAAAACGGGTAGTTATTATAGACGAGGGGGGAAATTGATAAACTAACTAAAGGGAGTGCCGTGGGTTGTCGTTAGTTAGTCTGGTCTGCTTTAATTGTCCATAGCAACCAACCTCTTTTCACCAATAAGATTGCACCATTGGCCCTCTATCCTTTTTGTCCTCTTTATTTATCCAGCATGTTCGACCAAGTATTCTGCCGAGTACCTAAAGATACGCAGAACCACTACGATGCCGTCCTACGACGCGACGCGTGACCACCATAGGCGTAGCTAGGGGGGTCCTGGGGGGGCTGCCCCCCCCAGAAATCTCGTGCCCCCCCAGAAAAACGGGATTCTCCATTCCTCACCCACCCCCCGCTCTCTTCACCACGAGAGGTGGTCCCATGGCCCCCCCAGAAAAATTTCCCAGCTACGCCCCTGGATACCACTATACACACATGTCGGTAATTTTGGAGGTTAGGTCAATGAGCTCTTAAGGCCCAAAAGGGCTGGCAACTTATGAACGAAGTTAACTTGTCCAGAATGATTACTTTTACATTTATTTTATACGTTGTTTCTAAACCCCTTATTCGAAATCATTTTTGCGACAAGACGCTCATTTAGAGGCATTCTTAGCCATTTTGCTTTGATGTTGGGATCTGAAGAATGGCAGCAGAATTTTCCTAGTGTTTTGTTAGAATGTTGGCTGCCCTTTTGGGCCTTAAAAGCTTAAGGCATGCCCGTACTCTCCCCACATGGGTACTCTAGCGCAAATTAAATGCATGGAAATCACTATCAGCAATGCGCTCATTTTGCCAATACACAATTTTTTCTTCAAGACCCCTGCGCTGTTGTGATTATTTCTAATTTTCTGAATTTTGTTGAGTGTTGGGCGGAATTTCTAGGTACCCTGGCGCTGAATCGTGTTGGTCCTTACTTAAATATACTTTGGACGAGTCTTGACTGCACTTAAGTTCCGCTCTGCGCTTCTGATTGGCCAGTGGTGCGGTTTGGACTAATCGATGGATGTTGTACACTGAAAAAAAATTCTCGGCGTTTTTACAAAGGTCCGTTGGTACCGTTACCATCTCACTTTTTTTTACCAATTATTAGTAATTTTACCAAGACAGACTGGTAAGCTTACCTAAAAACCGGTATTATTACTGTTTTTTTCAGGTAAGAATACCACTTTTATTGGTAGTCAATTCCTGGTAACTTTGCCATTTTATCTCGATAATTCTACCACAGTCGATAAAAAAATATTGGCGGTCTTACCAAGGTTCAGTAAAATTACTGAGGAAGTTCAATAATTTTACCGAGATTTCTCGGTAAAATTACCAATCCCATAAATGGTAAGTTTACCAAGAAAAAACTGGGATCAAGTAGAACCCTGAAGTCTTGGTAATTTTACCCTTTTCTTAGTAAATAGACCGAGATTTTTCTTTCAGTGTACCTGTATGCGAAATTACCGAGAAAATTCGGCGCCCGATCTCGATGATTGACGAGGACGCGCCGATATGACAAGTGTGCTCGGGCCCATTGCATAATTGAATTAAAGCGTAAGCGCCGTGCCAGCTAATCAACGTCCATGCCGAGGCCGACGCTCGGCGAGTTTGAGGAAACGCCGCACGTGAAGGTTAGCATGAGCTTAAAGACACATAAGAGCGTGTGCTAACCGTGGCTCATCGCAGACATCCACTTAGGCTCCTCTTCCGTGACACGGGAAGGCGGCCAGTGAGTCCGCTGAAAAATGAATGGAACACCCCAACAGCAACAGCCAAATTCAAACTACGACTCGCTCCGGTGTTTATAAGTCTCGGAATAGCGTTAGATGGAGAGCCAAGTTGCCGCATTGGCTCATGAATTGTGTGCTTTTTATATTGATTTATACAGGGTCTCCAACCGTACCAGGATCAGAGTCTACTCACGTTACACTCATTGTCGGGTGAAGGCTCATCATTTATGATGGACTCAGCAGTAAAAAGTTTATGGAGAAAAAAATCGCCAGTATAGCAATTTCCGGTTAGTTGAGTCGAAGAATCGGATTTTGAGATTACGATTGAGAATTTTTTCTCCAATCGTAGGAGTCGCGAAGTATTAGACGTGAATTATATAGCTCGTAATGATGCCAACGAGGGATGGAAAGCTGCATTTCAATCGTTAATTTGTGAAACTGCGTATCTCTGTTTACAACGGTGCAGACTTCCTTTCATACTTCATTGTTTCCTTGGAAAACGGGGCAACGTATAATTTCTCGAAAACCACCCTGATTTTTTTCCTTTCGTTAGCAGGATTTTCTGTAACAAAGTTGGCTTATTTCACCTCGAAGAAATTTAATAGGAGCGGGTATTTTGAAACACCGTAATGAAAATACGTGGTTCCACACTTAAGAAGTCATCGATTAGAATCCAAAAATTACACCCGGAGAGTCATATGTATATTTTTGTGGACCTTGCACAGTCGAAAAAATCAAGTGAGACATGTATCTGTATCAGAATGTTTAAATTCGTACCTTGTCTACTGGTCCTGGTTCATTGCTAATCATGCTTTTTCAGCCAGTTCCACGCAAAAAAATTTCGTGATTTTTCCAAGCTAAAGTTTATAGCAGACCCATCGTCCCTAAAATTTGTTGACAACCCCGAAACACCCTGTACAATGTGCAATGTACACGGAGGAATGTTGAAAGTTTTCGCGCCATCTGACAAGGAAAGGTCTGTGCTAATCTCGCATGCTCTCGCCTTTCTCGCCGGACCACTCAATTTTTGTCGGAAACTTGAGGCTAAATCGGATTTAAATATTGCGGGTGCTTGCTCGAGTGCTCGACCGACCCTGGACATTTAATCTGTCCCTCAAACTTTTCCCGGTTTTGAAGGGCTCGCTGCCCCTTCCCGTCTCCCCCTCCCCTCCCTCGCTGCTTACTCGAACTGCAAAAATGGGAGGTGAATGAGTAGTTGCAAAAACTTCGTTAAGCCGCCGCGGACTCAACTTCTCGGCATTATGAATTACGAAAAGAGCTCCTCGATGGAGCCTGTTCCGCCGCACAGTGGATCGAGTCACTTGGAGAGGTCGCACATGAAGTTTTCCACTAAAACTCCAAATTTTCACGTTTATTTCGTCACATTTTAAATTTTAAGGGGTGCTTCGAGATGAAAATTTCATGAGGAAACCGATGGAATCACTTTCAAAACTTCAAAGTTTTGTATAAACGGAGTTACAAGCGTTTGAAGTTTCCAAATGTCGTCCGACCTCTCCTATTGACTTGATCCACCGTGCACCGGTTGAGGGAAAATGTCGTATGAGCAGTCGAAAGTTGCCAAATCTCCTCCGTGAAAATATGTTTTTTCAAGGGATCTCATTAATATTTTCCCCGGTGATTTTCAGATGCACCGGTTCAATATACGAATAATTTTTTCGAAAGATTCAGAGCGGAACATTGCGCCAGTTTTCAAGACATCCCGTTTTTCATCGGAGAAAATCTGGCAACGTTCAAATGCTTGCACCGCGTTATACCTTTTCCGGGCACTAATACCTTCGATACACGGTGTTGTAGATCCCAGCAACTTCGGAACTCAGAGCCAGCAGAGCATTGTATAGTTATTTAGAAAGTTTTAAAGCATTAATTTTTACAATGAGTGGATTTAGAGGGAGTTCTGCATACAAGTTCAGTTCCTGCACGAGCTTTGAAAGGGGAAAATTTGGACGTTGGGGAACCATTGACCGATTTTCGCGCATCACGTACATACAGGCAGCGCTTACGACTTCGCTAGCGCCCTGAAGTAGCGCGCGTATCTTTTCGCCCCTCGATAAAAGCGTTTAGATAACCAATGTGCCTTCAATTTTTTTATTGGCAACATGGACTTCCTAAGAACACAAATAAGTGTACGTGTATTTAGGCGCTATTCTATACGCACGGGTGGATTTCATCAGAATCGGACTTACAAATTGTAAGTAAGCCGTCACGTCGCCTGCGGGCCGATTATTGAAATTGATAGACAAAGCTATAGCTAAGGAAGACAAAAGAAATATAGAGGGATCCTATTGGTGATAGCGGGCGGTTACATTGGACAAAAGAGGTAGGTAATAGACTAAGTAACAGCAACCTACGAGGGACCCGATAATTAGTCCATTATTTTCTCCCTTCGTCTAAAGGAACCACCCGTTTCAACCAATAGGATAGCTCCATACTCCCTATGTCTTCTTTGTCTATCGCCTTATCTTTCAATTTCAACAATCGGCCCGCAGCTATCTTCTCAGTATTATATGTTTTTTCCAAAAATTCAAACAACATTTTTACTGAACTCAAATAGCTCCCCATGTACGTGGACTTCTTTTGTTCAACTGCGTATTTTTAACATGGTAAAGCACTTTTGGGAGATTTTCTTGATGGTTCATCTGTTCAAAAAGAAACTTTCCGGGACAATTTTGGAAGCGTGGAGTAGCCTTAGCAGGTTTACGCCTTTCGAGCAAAAAATCGACTCAATTACGGGTTGAGGAGTCCGACCGCAGCCGGATGACGTCAGACATCTCCGATGAGGCCACTCGTGGAATTCCGCTCTGGAGGAGGGATCGACCTCGTTAAGGAAAAACGTCGCATGAACATCTGAAACTTGCCAAATTTTATCCGATGAAATACTCAATTTTGAGAAAAGTTACATTTACTTGTTCTTGAAATTCTCAGTCGTGTTGAGCCTAATACGTTCGAATACGATCCCTCGAAAAATCCNGGGGGGGGGGGGGGGGTGGCTCCTTAGTTTTCGAGAAAATCCGTTTTTATGAAAGGAGCTGCGACAAAGTCCTAGCTAAGTTAGGGCGTTTTTCTCTAAGACGGCTGAAATCTCGTGGAGGAGGTAGATGTTAATTAAGCGAGATCCCCGCTCAGATTTCACGGGTGCCTCCCTCGGCCGGGCCCAACATCTGCTTGAGTCAGGCCTTTTCGCGGCGCCCCCCTTCAACCCCCTGCTCCCCCCACGACCCTCTAGCCCCCCTGCTCGGAGCCCGCGGCGCGGAGCCGCAAAGATTTCCGATTCAAAGAGCCCGACCGTCTGTGAAGATAAAACGCGTCTTAATTATGAGAAGCATTCAATTTGCGGGGCCGCCCATTATTCTATCGGGTTTCACGTTGAGCGTCTAAATTTAACAGTTTTACCGCAAACAGCTCTTTAAATTCGTCCGGTTCATCGCATCGCTCCTCCTCGCGATCCCTGGGGCTTCCTCCCTCCCCCCCCCCTCCGCATCCCNGGGGGGGGGGGGGGGGGGGGGGGGGGGGGGGGGGGGGGGGGGGGGGGGGGGGGGGGGGGGGGGGGGGGGGGGGGGGGGGGGGGGGGGGGGGGGGGGGGGGCTGCGGGAGCATCGTTATCAACGGCGACGCCCGCGTCGGCCGCGAAACCAGGTGCCGAGCCATGGACCATTAGACACGGCGCGGCGGGGCCCTAAGTGCTTCAGGATCTGTTTTTCCACGCCCCAAGTTCGCGCGCTATACTTCAAACTTATGAAAGGAGCTCAAAATCAACTGCACCCAATTTAAGGTCAATCCCTGCTTTTGCGTCATGAATTTTGGGTGCGATTGTTCAGGTCTCAACACACGATCAAATTCCAAACCAATTTTGATGAAATTAGACAAGTTGATGACTCATGGTCACCATGCAACAGTCTTCTTTCATCAAAATTGGACGGGCCGTCAAATTTTGATCAGAACTCAGAGCCACCATTCATCATTTCCTGCCGCACGAAACATTTCTGCCCTGTTTTTGTAAAGAGTGCTTCACGAAGAATACCATGTTCAAGATTGGTCGAGTCAATGGTATTCATACTTTACCATAAGAAAGAAAACAAGTTTATAAAAAATGCTCACGAATCACTGTACAATCACTAAGCAAGTGAAATGAAGGATAGGAAGTGAATGAGTAGGGTACGATTGAGAGAAAGGGAAATTGATGGTGGAGTAAGAAAGGGGTAGCGAATGAGTAAGTGCAGAATGGGCAGGGAGGGGTGATGCAGTGGAAGAGGTAACGAACACGCCTACGGTTCGGTTAGGTTGTGCGCAAAATTCTTAAGCGATTACATTACAAGTAGAATCGGCTAAAATTCAACGCTCATTTCACAGATGGTGGCAGGAGCTGTGATACCACTATTCGAGCACATTGGGGCTCGCGTTGCATATACGCCGATTTGAAGGAGTTTTCCTTGGCTCACCGGAGAATGTGTTTTTTAAAGCGACGCATTTCTCTTACATTGATTGGGATCTCTGCTTGTCACACTAGGTTCCGCTCGTGGTAGTTTCAAATTATAATTGTTTCATTTTAATATTTCGTTTCTTCTGATTTTTATATTTCGAATTACTAACGGAGATTTTGAGATGCGAAGTGAGTCTTAAGACTTTGCCGATACGCTCAATCATATTTTTAAGGTATTTTCAAACAAAGTCATTTCTAGTGGAATGATTTTTAAAATTGTTGGGCAAAGCAATAGACTAAGACGATAACAAGAAAATGGAGCGATCTTGTTGACGGAAGCGGGTGGTCGCAATGGACAAATGTGATAAGTAACAGACTATCCAACTTACGGCAACCCATGAGAGACTCTATCGATAATCCATCAGTTTCCCCTTTTAGTCTATAACAACTACCCATTTCATCAAATAAGATTGCTCCCCTCCCTCTTCGTCTCCTTTGTCTATCGATTTCAATAATCAACTTGCAACTTTCGCCCCGGCAGAGTAAGTTCAATCACTTTTTTTACGTTAAATACTCTTAATTTTGAAGTTTTGACGGGAAACAATCCACGCCTAGTTTAATATTTGTATTTCAAAACTGCTCTCAACTCATTTAATCTCAAAACGCGACTTAGTGCGTTTCTGATACCTTCGGTCCACATCACGCACACAATATTCATGTAATCGAAGCCACTCAGTGGACAGCTCCTGTCAATTGAAAAGCTCGTTTGGCTTAACATCCAAGATTTGAGGAGGCCTCCAGTCAACAGATTAGGAGCAGTAACATTTTAACAAACTTCAGATGAAATTCAACCGAATTAATTAAAAAGTGTATCCTCACGAAGGATTGCAATTCACCGGGTGGATTTAAAGATACCGAAAGAATGCTTTGATTTTGGTCAATTTTAAGGTAGTTATAGATCCACATCAAAATGCAGTCAAACATTGGCAATTTTAGCGATGTTGCACATCGATCTAGATAAAAGATCATTGGAATCTGTGAGAGAGATCAATTTTTGGGGTAATTCGGTTACATTTATCTGAAAGTTAGTATCCTTTTGTCAATCTCCGGTTAATTGTCCCAGGCCTCATTGGACATATCGACATCCTGAAACAGGGACAGTATATTTCAGATTCCCCGCACGAACGATCTGAGCACTTTAATCGAGTGAGGTAAAAATTAAGTTCGGAAGTCAACGCTATTTTTGGCCCAATGATGGTTGATGAGCAACTTGTTGAGTAAGAAATCAAATCAAATTCGCCTAATGATGACTGATGATCGTCAGGTCAAACACCACACCGGGCGAGTTTTTGCAAATTAGGTTAGGATTGATAAACCAATTGCTCAACTTTTTGGTTATGAATCTTGATGAGGCGAATGTAAGCACTGGAATTCCGAAAGTAACTTTCACACCGTAGGGAAGATCGCAGTGCCAACTCTCAAAAATATATGATCCTAAAAGGAAATACCATGAATACGCGGCCCTCAAACATTGGATGTCCCAGCCAAAATCCCATCGATTCAATGTATTTACGCATTGGTTATAACGACATATGAGTCATAGCGACGGAGTTTTTTTAACCAATGTAGCCATTAGTCACCACGACCGGAGTGAAACGCAGCGAGATTTTGTTAGCACGATTTAAAAAGGCATATTGTTAAAATTTGATAAAATTTTATGAGATACTGTTGACAAATGATATTTTCTTTTAAATTTTCCCCGAAAAAGATTCCGATGTGGAATTGAAATTGTAGAATGATGATGGACGATAAGGAGGTAGTATAATTTGAAGAGATGGATTCTAAGAAGGGATGGATATAAGGTAGGAGCCTCCCCTCTCCCCCGGGTCCCGGGTCGTGATGTATGAGAGGCGAAGAAGATGAATCTCAATTGCGGTCCTCGCTCGGGATCCGATCACATAGATTAGATATATCAGACGAATCCTCTAATTCCGGCCGGAGGCGATAGAGATGATTTATACCGTTATACGGCCATTGGGCCACGATAAAAGACGAGGAGAGATTTACGATGGATAGACGCTAATATCCAGGACGACGCGCGACGTCGCGTTGGGATATGAAAGTCAAAAGGTGGTGGCAATGGTTGAGGGGAGGGGAGACGGAGGACCCTCTTCAAGTCCCGGCTCAATCGGCAAAGATCTGAGTCCCTAGTTCGGGTCCGGCTTTATTAAAAAATTCCCAAGTTCCTCTGCACCCCCCCCCCCCCCCCCCACCGATTCTTACGTTCACGTCAGTGCGATGTCATGCTAAGGAAAAACGCCGTATGAACCTTCAGACGTTCCCAAATTTCTTTGGATAAAACCGGAATGTTGTTGTCGCTTAGAGTATGGGTCACTTGACAAAATCTAAACTCGAACGTAAGTCGCTTGTTTTCTCTTGAAAAGTTCACGTTGAAAATGATTCGCACAATCTTAAGTTGGGAAATCACTCCTGAAAATATAGAGTATTACGATTATTTTCGTCGTTTAAGCAATCTGAATTATAAACACTTTTCTGACCGGATCTTTGAAAAGGAGCGACCATGTTTTCTGGGAGCAAATTCCCTGTAACTTTTTGCAAAAACTTAAACCACGTTCACTAAAACCTGAGAATTTTTATCGTGGTATTTCAAGACACATAAAACCTTCGATGATTGAGCTTCTCGTGTCAAAATGTCTAGATTTTTTTCTCCACGCATGTGCAAGAAGTTAAGGACACTTTTTTTCTGAAAGAAATGGCCCGTTGCCACAAGTCCGGTCACTTATACCTTGAATAGGAGTTGACCTTTCCCGGTGTGATCCGTTTTCCTCGTGAAATTTTGAAGAAAAAACATGCTGCGCACACAGTTGAAAATTTGGGAGTGAAATTATGAACCGGAATCTATGTAAAGCCCAAAAACACAGAAAAAATGGATTGCTGTTTGACAATTAAATTGTTAAAACATGTGTCCAACATGGTTCAAAGGTACATTAAATCACCGTATTTTCTAACGTGCCCTGTAAATTTAATGCAATCCGTTTAGTTTTAGTTTTAAACCATGTAGATAGATACAAGTAAATACTTGTAGTAGTTACGTTATATTTAAATAAAATTCCTTAAAAAAAAGTACGTTTTACAAAAGTGAAAAGCTAATTTAACCACGAAAGTGGTTGCATTAGCATTTTTAAATTGTAAAATCTACATTGAAACAAGTCGGACACTTTTTTCAACTACGAAATTGTTTAATCAGCAATTTTATTTTTTTCCGTGTATGAATTAAGGCGAAGCGAAATATATTCTCCTTATGGAATGACTCGCACTATTACGGAGCGGAAGGGAATCTACTCTTCTTGCGGAGTGTGATACGCTTTTATGGTGCTGATCTCACTTGGCGTTCATATCACTAGAGGATTTCCGGGCTCCACACTAACTCCGGCACGGAAGTTTATTCCTCGATTTTGAAGAATGTAGTGCTCAAATTAATACCTTGTTCAGAGGCCCGTCCGGGTCGTCTTAAAGAGAATGTCCAGGGAAGAAATATTCATGGGGCGTTGCTATTGATTGAAACGGAAATTTTTCTCCGTGTGGGGAGAGCCGCCCAGTTGTAGTGGCCTGCCTTAGCTGAGCAATAATTCAACTCCGGGATGGACCGCCGATTTATTTTTGAGGAGTGAGCGAGGTGCCAGGAGGAATCGGGGTTGAAAGGAGCATCAATTGTCGAGACGTGGCAAAGCTGAGCTTGTGAATTATTTACCAAGAGCCCGCGCCCCCCGCGCCCCCCGCGCCGTGCTGTGCCCCACCGTGGGCCGTGGGGCCGTGTCCCGAGTGCAATGCGTCGCGCCGCCGCTTATCACCTCTTTGTAGACCCTATCTATTTGGCCTCTCTCACAAGTATTAACCAACTCCTCGAGTCGACAACGAGAAAGTTTCCGTGTCGCTGTCTTTGAACAAGTAATGAGCTTCCTACGGATCCTCAAAATATTTACCATCTGCCCCGTCCGAATCCTCTCGCATGAAATTCACACACTTAAAAATGTCCGTGATCGTCCTTATTCTGGCTCAGTTTCGGAAGGTTAGATCAACCAGAAAGTCTTGGTAGATCGACGGAATCATAGATCAGGGTTGGACTGCCATACTACTAGAATGCGCTTTATGTGTAAAAATAAGACACTTTTCTGCTGTAAAGGTTTTTCCAAAACTTGCCCCATGGAGAGTAACATCCTCCCCTATTTTTCAGAAAAATCATTGTTTTTCTCTTCCTCTGAAGAATTTTGACAGCAGGTATGTACCAAAACTCATGCAAAATGCCTACTCCTTTATAAACTTTAGTGCTGAATTCAACCATGAACCATTTTCCTATGTTATAGTTTAAGCCCGATTGAATAGTTTCTGAAAAGCACCTCCTATCATATATATATAAGCTCGAAGACCTCCTAAATTTGCGTATCTGGTAAAGCTTAGATTCAGCGTTCTACCGAACCGATTTTCATGATTTTTCGCGCCTATCGAAAGGCAATTGTCTCTAGATAAGCCCGCTTTATGTAAATTTTGAAAATATGACCCAGATTTTTTTTATATTACGTGGTAAAGTTGCGAATTTTCCCATTTAAACAATGTAATTTTTAATTCTTTTTCGTAGTTCGTTTGAACGTTCCATGGGGCCGATTTCCATGAACTTTGCGATTATCGACAGGTGATAGTCCCTAGATGAGCCCGCTGTAATTAGATTTTAAAAATATGACCCGGATTTTTTTTTTTATAATTGAGTATACCTGGGAGCTTAGAAAGGGGACATAATTTGAACTAAGTGGGAAATTGTGAATCTTGGTCTGTAAGTAGGGTCTAGGGTAAAGGTAAGTGAATCGAAATTGTGCTCCTTTACTACAGTCTATCTAAAAGTAACGAAACGCTCCGTTCCATTCATTCCGTTTCGTTTCAGTCTTGGCCTGAAGTTGGAAATAAATGGCGATTTTCTTATTTGACTCTTATTGGTCCAATCTTTCGGCCAGAGGGAGATAGGAAAAATGGATTGCATTTTGCAAAAAGGAACCACTAGCATTGCAATGATGCTAAGATTGTGCAACTTCATCTTTTGCAATAAAATTGCGGAAATCGTGAAAAACTATGAAATTTAGATAGTAATTTTTGTCTTAAATTTACAGTTTTTAGCGAGTAAAATAGAAACAATTAATGGATAATCGGGGTTTTCCTCCAAGACAAAAGAAGTTGCACACTCTTAGCAGCATTGCAATGCTAGTGGTTCCTTTTTGCAAAATGCAATCCAAATGAGAGTCGGGTATGAACATTTTTTCATTTTTTTGGTCGTTCTTTTGTCGAAGCGGGCCTAAGAGAGGGATAAGCGCCATCTGGGGGTTGGGCCGCGTAGTGGGCAGGGGGCATGCCCCCTAGTATCTTCTAAAATTCCGAGTTTTTTTACTTTGGAAGATCCTAGGCTTTCCAAACTCTTCTTTCTTTGGAGATGTCAATATCTTTTAGGCTACGGATGAATTCAGCTCTTGAAGTTATGGGAACTATAGCCATTTTTCAGGACTTTCGGTCCATCGCTGTTGCCAAAATTCAGAGAAAACGACGATTCTCCCGGAAAATGGGGGGGGGGGGAGGGCGTATCTCTTACAAGAAGCCCTTCCCCAGAGGAAAATTGTCTTCTTTTTACCCGGAGAACTCGCTCTTGCAGTTTAACCCATCAACTTGGGGACACTTTATAAACGCTCTTTGTGTTACGTCACAGGAAAGCGATGCATATGGTTCAGATGTGTATGGTGCAATGGATTCCATTGGTATAGGATCGAAAGAGGTTTTGTCGTCGACATTGTTTGAATAATATTCGATAGACCGACAAACCCTACGATGACGTCATGACTTACAGCGTTCTAGCATCCGTTGCTAAGGCTGGAAAAATGGAGGAGAGCGCATGTGCCTGGGACTCGTGCGTCCCCTCGGTCCCCCTCTGGATTTTTCCAGATGGGGCTTCAGCGGGTAGGATTACCCGCTCTCAGTGTTTCATGAGGTTTTTTTTCCGACGAGTCGGACGACGACAGAGACGACAGAGATGAGACTGAATTAATTACCAGGGCGCCCGTGCCCCGTGCCCCCCCCCCCCCCCCCCCCCCCCCCNGTGGATTTCACAACCGAGATCACGGGCCTCCAGAGGGGAGGGCCGCAGGGGTGGCAAGGGGTCACCGGGGCAAGGAGTCAAGGGGCTGGGGGTCACAGAGGAGGAAGAAGGGGGGGAGGGAATAGCGGCACAAAGACAGCTCGTTCGCATCCTCGCCACTCTCTGACTAGAGGACGTATCTCAATTGCCGCCTGAGCCCTCTTCCCCGTGTAACGTTATGCTTCCGAGGCTCGTGTCCAGATCCAGGCGCGTCCTCACGTCGGACGAACAACGACATCCCGCGCCAAATTAAACTTCCTCGTTTTTCCTCGCCGGCGACACGACGACGCTTCAAATATTTTTTAATTGCCTTCTCAATCTTCACGCCGATCTCGTATCCAGGAAACGAACCAGTCGACTGGCTACGAGCTCAGAAACTAACTCCTTACTGAGCTATTTAACGTTTTTCCATGCATATACATTTCACGGAAAAAAAGTGTCCGAAGTGATTCAATGTAGATTTTACAATAACAAAATGCTAATTTAAACACCCACGTAGCCGGCCAGGTTGGCCTAGTGGTTAGCGCGTCTGACTCTAGGTCAATAGGTCCCGGGTTCGAATCCCGGTGGTGCATGGCGACAAATTTTCATGGAACTGACGAGTGGATCTGTAAGCAGAATTCGCTCGGCCTTAATCCGTGAAAATTTGTAAGCCCGAGCATGGATGTCTACCAAACTCCCTGATGTCTTCGGACAATAATAAATAGTGNAAAAAAAAAAAAAAAAAAAAAAAAAAAAAAAAAAAAAAAAAAAAAAAAAACCACCCACGTGGTTAAATTAGCTTTCCAATATTGTAAAATATACATCTGAAACATGTCGGACATATTTTTTAACAATTTAATTGTTGAATCAGCAATTGATTTTTTTCCGCGTTTTATATCTGTCACCTATGAAAAAACAACTGTATACTTGAGACAAATCGGGGAAGCATTATACTGTTATCGTATAACCTACCGTATGAAAAATGGCGACCTCGATTTCGGCGTTTTGGCTCAGCTGTTGCACATTGTTAACACATTGAACGACATAAGGCGGGGAAGCAATATTGCTTGTTTAAGAAGCCTGCCAAAACTGCTCCAGGGTGCGATTTGATTCACAATAATTGTTTTTCTTGTGAGCGGGGAATCTCAAATTTTTGTAACCAATGGAAACTAAACAAGTTAATTTCCTAGTTAGGAGTTGATTTAAATAATTTTTTGTTGCGCGCATCTGTCTTATTTCTTGCAAATTTAAAATGTTCAACGTGAAATTTTAAGTAAGAAATATAAATTAGAATTTCGTAGCGCAGCAACTGCAAATTCATCAGTTTTCACTCTTCCGTCCCTCTTTCCGTGGACCAGCATTAAATCAGCTCTAAAGTTTACGATATTCACATAAACTTATAAGTAGAAGTGGCTAAAATTGAACGCTCAGCTTTCAGACGGTGGCAGGAACTGTGATACCACTATTCGAGTACATTGGAGCTCACGTTGTATATCCGCCGGTTTGAAGGAGTTTTCCTTGGCTCACCGGAGAATGTGTTTTGAATAGCGGCGCTTTTCTCATTCACCGATTCGGATCTCTGCTCGTGTAGATTCAAATTGGAAGGACCTCCTCTAATTTTTGCTTCCCCTGCTCCTTTTATTTCGAATTACTGACATATATTTTGAGATGAAAGTTCATCTCATTGCCAGTCTTTGCCAATACGCTCGATCATCTTTTCAGGGCATCTAGAAAAAGACAACGCTAATGAGCGAATTTTTAAAATTGCTAGGCATAGCAATAGACAAAGAAGATGCCAGTAAAATGGAGCGATCCTGTTTGTGGAAGCGTGTGGTGGCAATGGACAAAGGTAGCAACTCATAGACTTATCACCTGACCACAACCCACGAGAGACTCTAATGTTAGTCCATCATTTCCCTCTTTAGTCTATAACAACTACCCGTTTCATCGAATAAGGTAGCTCCATTCCCTCTTTTTCATCTTTGTCTATAGCTTTGTCTATCAATTCCAAAAAGCAGCTCGCAACTTTTGCCCTGGGTGAAATACAACCGATCTACTTTCTCCGTAGTAAATTCACAACAACAAGGAAACACAATCCACCCTACTGCAGCTGGTGGATCAAATCGTTTTCAAGAAGAGAGACGCAATTAATATCGCTGTGAACGAATTTACTTTTTAATCTTTCGTTCATTGAGATTATTGCGCCATTCGTGCTTTGAACAATGAGCATAATTTAGTATCCGCCTTCTAGGTACTTCACTCTTACTCAGATGCAGGACTTCCTGGGAAAAAAAAACTGCGCTGGAATGAAACTTTTAATGTCAATAAATGGAAAAGTTTTTCCTAAGCTAAACCCCCATTAATTTCCCTGTGAGCTTCAATAATTTTTTGTTTATTTTTTCTAACCAGCTCTTTAATCATTCATCACGTCAAATGGAAACTTAACTTCTCTTTTCATCCCTCACAATAAGGTTTGAACATTTTGTTCAGATGGGAAGAGAAAAGAGTCCGATTTCTTTAGAAACTTTCTTTCAGTCAATTCAATACACTGATAATTTGCTGTTATTTGTAAAATTCATTTTCTGGCGAAACCCGCTTTGCTCGCACTGAAATATTCATTGAATAAATTTTTCCTCAAGTGTAATCCAGCATATTTTAAGACATACATTTTGAAAACTTGCCCAAAATGTGCGAGTGAAGGAATATACATACATGCATGAGTCGCTTTTATAGCGCTCTCTGGCGCTTTGCGACGCCTAATCGCCACAGAACTCGGTCTTCCCACAGGTCATCAGGGAGTTAACACTCCCTCATCTCATTTAACACCCCCTGTCGCCACCCTCTCACTGGGCGTCCCCTTCGTCTCCTCCCAGGAGGAACCCAATCAAGCATCTTTTTTGGCAGCCTCTCTTCCGTCATCCTATTGACATGACCGTACCAGACAAGCTGTTTGGTCATGACGTCGAACACGATGTCATTTTCGACTTCCATGATATGACGTACTCTCTTATTACGGACCCGACCTCCTCCAAAAATCCATCTCCGTTGCTCTTAGCATATCCTATGTCCGTTTCTTAAGCTGCAAAACTTCACATCCGTATGTTAATATACTTTTAACCACAGCGTTTTATTTCCTCCTCTTGTTATCTTTGGGAATCCGCAGATCCCAGAGGATTCCATTTAACATCGCTATGGCCTTCCTTGCTAAGGTGTTCCTTTCCTTTATAGCTTGATCCGTCCTTCCATCCTGGGTCAACCACACTCCCGAGTATTTAAAATTCGCACAGCCTCTGATGGAATATTAAACATTATTTTTTTCTCTCACGTGTTTCGCGTGTTTCGGGTGTTTTCAACACCATGAAGAAGCCCATTACTTTAATAGAACTGTTGCTGATATGATTTTAGGATCTTCATTAGGTGCTTTTTTTCAATGATTTCTGGTGTAGAAAAATTGGAGAACTACGTTTCCAGTAACCATGCGTTTATCCATAAGTGTATCAATTCTCTGCATTTATAAAAAAAAATAATGAAAAAAAAAAAAAAAAAAAAAAAATG
>NW_017547207.1:474601-488002 GCF_001854935.1 Bemisia tabaci | reverse complement strand
AATGTTAAGGTACAGTTCGTTTGTAGTATCTTCTGAATTGAAGGGGCTATGTAATTTTGTGTTGACATCTCTTTTTTAACATTTTTAATTATTTTCTTTGCATACAAGAAAGATGTTATGTACCAATTATTTATTTTCGTTGGATTATATATGGTTTTCGGAAGTTAACGCATTTAAGTTTCAGGTTCGCTTTTTCGGCGTAAAGTATACGTAAGGTGTCCCAAAAACACCGGGACTTGTTCTGTAACTTCAAAAGTAAGATAGATACAGACATGATCTTGATTTCATTTTAAAGATCAACTCAATACCTATCGATTAAAACCAAGATCAGCTCAATCGGATAAAAATTGACCGAGTTACGGCAATTTGAAATCAGCGAGGAAAGTTTACGCCTACGGTTTTTAAGGAAGATTCTTCATCGACGTAAATCGAAAAGTCGGCGGATAAAGTGATGCTTATTGTGTTTTTTTATTTTCGAGGTGTCATTTATCAAAATTTTGTACCATCAAACACAACAGTTGACAGTGCGTATTATTGCAAAGTACTAAAGGAGTTGAGAATGCACATTTCCCGGAAACGGTCGGACTTGAAAGCTTCGTGGATACTCCATCAAGACAATGCGCGGCCTCACACATCGAGCTTAACACGTGAATTTATGAGTAAAAATGGAGTTGAAACAATCCCTCATCCCCCTTATAGTCCTGACTTGGCTCCATGTGATTTTTGGATGTTTCCTGCGCTTAAAAAGGAGCTTCGCGGACGAAGATTCGTATCGAAGACAAAAATCCAGAATGCAATTCAAAACTTCTTCAACTCCATCCCAGAGGAAGAATTCAGGAAAACAATGTTGGATAAGTGGCAAGAGCGCATGAAAAAGTGCATCCGGTTTGATGGACGGTACTTTGAAAAGCAAAAGGAAGTTATGGAAGATTCGGAGGAAAGTGGATGCGAATATTAACTTTTTGAATCCTGGTAAGCGAAAAATCTTCCTAAAAACCGTAGGGGTAAACTTTCCTCACTAATTTCAAATTGTCATAACTCGGTCAATTTTTATTCGATTGAGCTGATCTAGGTTTTAATCGATAGGTATTGAGTTGATCTTTAAAATGAGACCAAAATCATGTCTGCATCTATCTTACTTTTGAAGTTACAGAACCAGTCCCGGTACTTTTGGGACACCCTACGTATGATATTTTTACTCTACACATATGCCCAAATACGCATCATAAGGGACCTATGTGCTTCCTAAGTTGCCAAGTATTAATTATTGTTAGATTATTGGTCTAAAACATTCAATACAACCAGTAAAAATTAACTGTCCCCTGCGAGATTCGAACCCCCGCTCGCACAAAAAGTGTCACACTCCTAGAGGCAGAACGGTAACGCAGCCATTTGAGCTATTTCGCTGCTCAGATGTGCATGGAGAAAAAGAGAACACTTAAGTGATCTCGGACGCTGAGCGGGGCTTCACAAAAGACGTCCTTGAGATTTCAACGGTTCGGCCACTGGCGTGATAAGACACAACGGATCAACCGCATTACTCTGTGAGACATTGTTTACCTATGCTGTCATGTGTCACGAGGTTCATATCAACAGGCATTTGCGATCGCGGCAGTAAGCTCAGGCAATATTTCTGTATTCATGGATTAAATCCATCAATCGAGTTCTGATTTTGGCTTATATATCCGTAACGGGTCCTCCAGAGCAATTTTCCACCTTGTACGATGGTTATTATTTCTTTATATCTATGTTTAAAATTTGAGGTGGGATAATGGCGGCTTCTCAAGAGCAACGAGGTAGGCGATCTTTTGCACCAACGAACAGAAAACTGATGGCGAAAAATAACCAATCAGAACCTCCCAAAAAAAAGAATTTGCCTAAAAACGGAACTTCGTGGTTCTGCGCAGATTTACCAGTCAGACACGACATCTTAAGGTGGAAAAAAACTCGCTGAAAGCGAATTTTAGAAATCAACACAACTTGACGTAGAGACATGATTGGCTAAAAAATACAACGGTTTTTGATACATCGGAAAATCAACCAAAAATCGGAGACTGGGCGAAACGCTCAAGGTCGCAGAGGTATAGGGAATCCCATTGTGAAAGCAACGGAACGATTGTAATATCATGGGGAACTCCGTTCCCATGACAAAAAAAGCAACGTCTTAAAGTCCATTCGGCGTTTTTACAAAGGCAACGCTCGACGTCGGATTCAGCGGAAAGCCCGAGGCTGCAAAGTTTGTCGGATTGTGTGAAAAAACCTTGATATTTTACATTGAGTTTGGGGAAATGTGCTTAGTTTTCAGCACAAGCTGGCAACAGCGCAAGGCTGTCTAATCTGCGGCCTAATCCATCGTATTACGCATTTAGCGGCGTCCGAAAAACACGGTCAATTCGCTCCGTTCGCGCTCCGCACTTCTCGTTCCAAAATTGGAGGCCTAGAATACCTTCAGTGCCCATATTACATAGCTACCATTATATCCATAGATAGGCTCCATACTCCCGTCCTACCCGAGAAAGCAATAGCTCAAATTTTCAAAATCCATTATCCTTCGAAATCCATCGTATTTAATTTAAATGAACTTACTGATTTTTCTAAAACGATACAATTTATAAACACATTTTCACTTGCCTTCCATACAACTTAGTTTATAAAAACTAGATCTATGAGATGGCTGTAAGTACGCAAAAATTGACGCTTTTTCAGACAAAACGGTAGTAAGGGGTGTATTAATCCGCCAGAGCGCTGTACTTACTAAGTAAAATGGTGCCCTTTTCTGCCAGTATCTGACCTTAAAATTTGTATGTTTTGTGTCTGAATTACGTCCTCAAAATGATGCTGAAGATATCGCACTTACGACTTTCTTGCCGAACATGACAATAGAAAAGGTCATTTTTATATAGTCGGAAAAAAAAAGATTGTCGATTTTCGATCATTTAAATGATTTCTTAGAGTCTTTGCGCCGCATTCTACAGTATTAAATACGTAAGCTAATGATTTTACTTTTTTTCCAATTCTGTAGAGAAGCGCTTTAATGACAATGGAATGTATGCAAAAATGCAAATCTATCCACAAAATTACAAAAAATGACCAAGTTTTCCCTGCGTTCTACAAAATCGTCAGTATTGCAGATAGGCGATAATGTTCGTTAACCATGGCCTGTGTCACACTATCAAAACTGGCCATAAAAATATCAAGGTAAGGTGTTGTAATCGGCTTATTGGATGACTGGGACCAATCACAGCACTTGACCTGGACATTTTGATGGAGTAATTCCATAGTGTGACACAGGCTCATCGCGGAGGCTTTTTTTCACTATCCGCTCAGACGGTACTGAGCCCGTTTTCTCTAAGCTTTAATTTTCCAATTTCTGCTCTCTTCGGAAACCCTGCAGTATATCAGAGGAGTAATGTCATTTTAATTCTTTGACCCCGAAAATTCAGCCCCATGAAAATCCTAAAACTTATGAACAACGGACTGCATTTTTAAATTACTAAGTATAATTTCTGGCTCAGTTTAGGAAGAAGGCATGGACCACTAGTTTTCCTATGCTGCCGGCGTTGCCGAATATTCTTCGATAAAAACCGAATTTACTAGGAAAATTGTAAATATATTTTTCCACACACTTTTCAGACAATTTTGTACGCAATTCGATCTAAAATATCTAAAAATTTCAAGGAAAAATATGCTTAAATTGCGTCAAAAATAAACGTTTCATCGCGGGAAATTTGGCAACTCTCGAATGTTCATACGGCGTTCTTCCTTAGCACGGCAGTATGCTCGTAAGTTTTTCTACGGATGAGCTAGAAGCTGCAGTTCCTTATTGCGGATCGTGGTTCATTTGGACTTCATTTCGCAATTAGGAACAACAATTTCTGGCTCATCAGTGAAAACGCACTTACGTTCATAAGAAAACTACTAGTACATACGTTTCTTTTAAACTAAGCTAGAAATAGTGGTAGGTAAGAGATGGAAAGATGCCAGCTTCCGGAGGATCTCTACCATGACAGATTCTTGTGGCGGTTAGGCGTCGCAGAGCGCCCTAGCGCGCCGCAAAAGCGACTTACACACACACACACACACACTCCCACAGAAATAGTAGTTTCTTATTCTAACTCGAAGAAGAACTCCATATGAACATTCGACAGTTGCCGAATTTCCTTCGATAAAATGTTCCTTTTTTAGGAAAGTTATGAATATCTCTCCTTGATATTCTCAGGAATTTTCGGAGGAATTGCGAGAAAAATTATCTGAAAAATTTGAAGAAAAATATCATTAAGTTTACTAGGAAGTTTGTGTTTTATCAAAGGAAATTTGGCAATGCCTGAAGGTTCATACGGCGTTCTTCCTAAGTATGGCAGTATTGCGGAACGAAGGGAACGAAGTCCATTTGCCTCGGCGTCGCACAGTGTGTCAAAACCCCAATCTAGCTGCTCAAATCCCCCCTTATATCAAGTTGACAAATGGTGTTATTTATGGTCAGAGTGGATCCACAGGCACCCACCGGTTACGTATCTATCATGGTTATCACCAAAATAAATATTTTGGTCTCCAAAATGATAGGGATTGCAGCCGGTGAACATCCCGCCTCAATCTCGCCATCAGGAGCGGTGCCACTGTATTGCTTTTTTTAGAGTAATTCGTGGCGAAAAAGTGTCATTTCTGGATGAAACAAGATGTCAAAGGCCAGAGAAAGGAAATATGACCGTTGATTTCTCCAAGATCATTATTTAAGTATGATAATTGCTCATTGAAAGCAGTGCACAATACCGTTTACTTTTCCTGGCTTTAGAGCCGCAAAAGTGACGAACCACACGGAACGGCATGAAACTTATATGAGAGTGTTCAGAAAACTATCCAGATGTGATATATCTTTAGTTTTACTGCTACCTTCCGCAACCTTGAGAATGAGAGCATATTCTGTTCGGCGATTCCTGGTTAGCTAACTCGAGGCCTTAGACGTTATCAAATTTCCCTTGATTAAATACGAATTTTCAGGGAGATCTGTGAATATTTCTCCTCTCGTTTTTCAGAGAATTTTCTTCGCAATCAGATCTAAATTATCTAGAAATTTCAAACAAAATAATGAAAAAATTCTCATGATGTACCCTGCTAATTATGTATCGAGGAGATTTTGATTCCTTCCAACAAGTAAAACTATTTTATTGGCGGTTCTTCATTGATCCGAGGAAAAAAAAATCGTTGCGTCAAGGAAACGACTTACAGCCACAAGTAGAGTTCTTTAATTATGACGAAACCCCCAACAACGATAACAATTTGTGTACACATCTCAGATCTAATTCAATAATTTTGAATGAAATGTGAGTGTGAAAAAAACAGTGTGACATTTAATGAGCGAGAGAAGAGAGGTAGGTAAGTACATTTAGATTTGGATTAGTTGACAGGAGTAACTTAAAAGGAAGACTTGAACGGCGCGAAAGAAATTATAATATAATTGAGGATTTGTGTTTGTATAATGTACTTAAATCGTTTACTTCTAGAGAGACCCCACAAGATTATTCGAAAAATGTGGCATCAGTGTAACGTGTGATAGGTGCGAGCAAATTGTCAAAATTCGGGCGCCGGCCGGAGGCTGGCTCGCGAGCCCCTCTGGCGGCGGGAAGCTACCCTCTCCAAAACTGATCACTGTCACGGCCGCCCGAGGCTGAGAACGAGTCTGTCCTTGACAGGATACGGCCTGCCAGCGTCGCTCACTTCTCAAGTTCTCTCTTGAGTCGCAGTCGCAGTCGGTGAACGTCTCGGATCGCGCACGCGTCGGCCGCCTTGGCTCCCCAACATCCCTTCAGAATTAATAGAGTTTCCTTTGAGTTTTCTTCTTATTTGTCGGTAGTTAAGTCTCGTGTGTCTCTTTATGAAGTGTGTCGATAATCTGTGCCGTGTTTAACGCTTCTGTTTCTTGAGTTCATTCACCATGTCTCGAGGTTTCGCCGGTACACGCGTTCGGAAGTTCGAAACTGCATCGCGCGATTCGCCTTCCGTCTCGTCATGTTTTTCATTTTGATCGCGTCGTTTTGTATTTCGTCGTACAATTAACTCGTGCGAAAATTCGGTTAGTCGTGGTGTGATTTCGTCTGCGTTGTTTTGTATTTCGTCGTGCAATTAAATCGTGCGGAAATTCGGTTGGTCGTGAGATGTGGACATTTCGCGTCGGTTTCCCTGGTCAAAGCGAAGCTTTTCAACTTCACGCAGAACTGAATCTTGTGATGGGCTCTCTCGATGGGAAATTTTGGCTAATTCTGCTTCTGTTTATCACGGTTTGGTCTGTGATCGAGGTTTGAGATAATTTACTTACTTCTGATTTAAATTCTGCCCAACTAAGGTGTAAATATGTATTACTTGTCATGTGATCTTCCCTTGTGATTTTCCTGTTTCTTTCTCTCTTCAGTCATTCCTTTTCTTTCATACTCACAACCCGTTGAAAGGAAATTTTGCCAAGTTTTTAAATGGAGAGGCTTGGAGGACAAGGCGCACAGAAATTTTTCGAATATTTCTATTCCAAGAAATATGTATTTCTAATTTCAAAATTTCGTGGGGCCTAATGGCGGAAAGGAAGTTCAAACTCACTTTTTGATGCTTTAAAGTTGGATTTTAGTTGTGAGTTTTCTAGAAACATACCTACTCTCAAATTAGATTTAGATGAGTTTATGAATATCTCAATTTTTTCAAGAACTGTACCTACTGAATGAGCCTTGTCCTCCAAGCCCTTCCATGAATATTTTTGTACCCTCTCATTTCAGGTTACCAATATAGACTCACCACGCTACCTTCCCCTCATCTGAGAATTCCTAGGTTGTTCAATGAAAATATTATGAATTTTTCATTTACATTGTGTCTTACATTTGTACCTTCAGATGATAATTTCGCGAAAGTTTTGTCTATATAGTTTGAAAAGAGTAGGAAAGTATGTTGATTGGAGAGAAATCGACGACTCCTTTTTGGTTTTTTTCCCCAGTAGGTAGAAAATGAAATTGTTATTTTTTCAAAACCTCCGGGTTTTTTTTATGTTATTGCAGCCTCCCCTTATGCTACTTCATAGGTTGATTAAATCGTTCATTATTATTTGAAGGCTCCACGTATGATCAACGTGAGCTATTAGTCTATCGAGGAAGGTTGAGTCGTTGAATTGGGATTTTTATGTTTCAGTCATCTCGAGCTTTCCTTTTATTCCTCATCTTTCTTTTTGCATTTTGAAGTGTCTAACTGGAACTTATCATTTCAATCCAATCGTACAACCTCTTGCTTGCCCCCCCCCCCAACTTTCCTTTTCACAGATTTTCAAGGGATTACTTTTCCAACATGAGAAAATCCCGTGTAAAATTTGAGCAATTTCCTTGAAACAGAGAAGTTTCGCTACATTTTTAGTAATTCAAAAATGCTGCTCAGTGTGAGAATACGGTTCTGTGAAATGTTTCCACGTCGTTAGTTGAAAATTGAGACTAAATCTTGTACTCAACAAGTATCCTCTAAATGCTCCTAATTTAGTATTTTCGAAAGTTTAAAGACCTTTCAACCCCTCTTGCCAAAGTTGCAAAGGCTGCCGCAGTGTTGTTTTGATTTCTCTGTCCTATTGCACTTGGGGCGCTATTTCCGGTTTTCCTAACGCCGAGCAAAATGTGTCGATTGTTGTTCTTTTCAATCCCTCAATTGAACTACATTTTGCCATTCGGAACTATCATTTCTAGCAATGTCTAAGAACAACGTATGTACCATTACTTTCCCTATGCACTTGCGTGTTTTTACAGATGAGCCTGAAATTGTATATCCTAATTGCATAAAGAAGTCCAATTCGTCGGTCTTTTGACCAAAAAGTGTAACTGAATTTCCACGTGAGCCCTTTTTTACATGAAAATCCATACTCTCCGGGGCTCACTCGAAAATCTCGGATCGTCCTTACGTCAGAGGAGCGGCGAGTTCTTCCGCCTTTTTCCCCCCCTCTCGCTTATCTTGTGCTTGCCGGGCGATTTTCTCCCGCCCGATTCCAACACCCTGGGTCTCTCCCCTTCCCCCTGTGGTTTGCCTGAAGTGAATGAATGAAGCAAAACCGGCTAGATGAGAAATCGGCGACGAAAACTGACGCCTTGGGACCGGATGCGGGCCCTCTCGGCTTGTGTCTCCTGTCTGGTTTTTCGGGCAGAGAACCCTTTTTCTCAGAATCCTGAAGCCGCACGGAACGATTTCAGTCGATTTTCTGCTTTTCAACATTATCACTTATTGCTCTTCTAGAATCTGAGTTTTCTTCATAGTAGGTGCGGGTGNCCCCCCCTCCCGGGCCCATGATCGGTAAATGGCTTCAAGTCCATTCGTTCGGAAAAAAGGACTGTTTTATGAGGATTTTTTTTTTTGTCAGTATTCGCTATGGTTTATTCTCTAAGAGGAGAAAGGGTGTCAAATAGATGATTCTTCAAATGATATTTCCTTATTCTTTGAACATTCGGAAACATTTTTGTCCAGTCGTTTCTTCCTTCTTGTAGTTCCCGATGTAGAGTTACCTACGTACATTATTTTGAAAACAAATTTTCTCCAAAATTTTGTATTTTACCCCTTTCTGAATATTTTCGTTTACCTGTCGGTGCTAATCTGGTTCGCCTCAATTATTTTTAACGAGTAGGTGGTAAACTTAAGTATAGCGACGTACAATAATTTGCAGGTATCCAGTACTGGAGTCTAAAATATGGTCAGTAGTCCCTAGACTGTACTTCAGCCTGAATATAAAGCAATTCTTGAAGCCGAAATAAATGAGGCTCAAACGAAGAAATAAAATTAGCATTTCACTGGAACCACTTCCCTCACTAGGGTCTCAGACGTGAAAGAGGTGTATAAAATCCAAAATTCTCTCTAAGGTGATTCGTCAAGCTCAAGTGACGTGGTCGAACTGGTCTGCGATGTATCGCATGGTTTAGGTCAGATATCTCGGCAGATTTTGAATCTTTAGCAAATAAAAGGAATCGTCCTTTTATTTGCTAAAGCCCCTGCGCACACGCCTGAAGAATTATTCTAAACCCAAAAATTTGCAAAATTCAGAGAAATGAAAGCAGAATTTTGTACGGGAAAAAACCTCGCATTCGATACAGAAATCGATAGCTGAATCAAATGCGAGGTTTTTTTCTTAACACTGTTCTGATATCATTTCTCAGAATTTACCCAATTTTTGGGTTTATAATGATTCTTTAGGCTCATGCGCAGGGACTATCGTCCTTTTTTTACTAAAAGTTCAAAATCTGCAGAGATTTTTAACCGAATCGATGCGATATATCGCATGCCAGTTTGACCACGTCACGTGGGCTTGAAGAATCACCTTAAACATTCTCCTCACGCCACCAGTAAGAACTCCCATCCCATTATCACCTTCCTCTAATCAGCACCTGAATCCTCACTGTACCCATTCTCTTATCAATTAACTTTTTCTCCCATTGCATTCGCAGTTTGACCTTATCCTTTTCCGATGCTATTCTTTTGCATGATCTTTTGCTCTCACGCTCCTCACAGTTCAGTGTCATTTATCCATGCTATTCCTTCCTGTCTTCCTCTTTTTTCCCTCCCTCATTTTCGCAAGGTGATTCGTCGAGCTCAAGTCACGTGGTCGAACTGGTCTGCAATATGTCGCATTGATTCGGTCAAAAAGCTTTGCAGATTTTGAATTTTTAGCTATAAAGGGACGATAGCCCCAGCGCATTAGCCTAAAGTATCATTCTAAACCCAAAATTTGGCAAAATTCAGAGAAATGAAAGCAGAATTGTGCACGGGAAAAAAATCTCACATTTGATACAGAAATCGATAGCTGAATCAAATGCGAGGCTTTTTCCCTGACACTATTCTGATTTTTTTTCTCTGAATTGTGCCAATTTTGGGGTTTAAAATGATTCTATCGTCCTTTTTTTGCTGAAAATTCAAAATCTGCTGAGATATTTGGCCCAATCGATGCGATTTATCGCATGCTAGTTCGACCACGTCACTTGAGTTTGACGAATCACCTTAAACTAACAAGAGAGGACCAGTCACTTGGCTTAGGGGAATCCAGTACCATTCGCATCTTCCGACCATATTACGGGCATTGCTCTCCTTAACCGTCTGATGAAAAGTCTCTCGGGTTTCCGAGTCATAAAGAGCTGAAGTGTCCAAAAATCACGCTTCTTGGTCACCTTAGCGCCCCCCCCCCCCCCGGGTATCTCGAAAAACCAGGCGGCTTTTATTCAGAAGGTCAAGAAGAGTCATTCCTGGAGCAAGGTCGAAAGATTCGAATGGTACTGGATTCCTTCAAGCCTTCGTGCCTGGTTTTTTTAAAGTGTCATTTTTCGTAGTTTCCATGACTTATTAGATTTACAACAATGTTCATTTTTTAATTGTGCATGCCTAAGTTTATTATGGTATATTTTTGTCCTTTTTTTTACCTTAACTTGTGGGTGGGTGTGATTGTGAGAATAATTGGTTTGTGTGTGATTGTGTGAATGGTCGATTGTGGTGCGTTTGTGTGTAGAGGGAGCGTAGGAACTGACGGAAGGTACGTCCACACGGTTTATCTGACTGTTGGATAGCCGGTCCGTCGCGTAATCCGCCAGTTGCTCTAATTTTGGAGCGACCGAGGGGCTATTCGACGTACCGTCCATTCGCCGATCGGACGAACCGTGTGGACGCTCCTTTGACGCAAAGGCTCTCGTGACGCGTACACATCACGGTCGAATTTCCATTCAGGTGGGGGGGGGGGCCATCAATGCTCGTTGACGGACTTTGATGACCTCCATCTGAGCGGACAGACCGTCATATGTTCGTGTCACGGGAGCCTTGGGTAACCCGAGTACTTGCGGCATGTTTTTTTTGGTCAGGTCCAGATCCACAAGGGTGGTTGGGCCGGTCTTGGGGGGTCTGCGGATGATCTCCTCGCCGGGCCTGACGAGTGGCGGGTTGCGTTGCAATCCCTGGCCTTGAGATGCAAGTAGCGGCGATAATACCCGGATCCCAATCGGATCCGGGATCAGCGGAACTATATTCTGGGGCCTAAGTTATTATCAGTGGCGTGGCGTACTTTGCGATATATCGATTGTTATGTCATTTAACCTATGGAAAAGGATCGATAATTAGGGTGTTCGCAGCGAACACCTTGGTAATCGATTCTTTACCACAGGTTTAAATGGCAGAACAGCGATATATCGCAAAGCACGCCACGTCACTGATTATTAACAGTGGCGTGGCGTTCTTTGCGATGTATACACTGGAAAAAAAAAGTCTGCTACGGTCAAGCCGTCTCGGAATCTTGAGAAAAAATCAACTTGATTCAAGAATTTTTATCTTAAAACAAGCAATTTATTGCAAAATTCAAAATTTGAGATTCCTATTTGCAGCTACCTTATAGCTTGGATCACCTGCTAGCTTGATTTAAGCAGCACAAAAATCTTGAGCCAACCCTGCTGAATCTTACATCAAGCCACCATGGCTGCTGATTCTAAGAAGTTGTTTCTTGAATCAAGATAATGTATACTCGATTCAAGATTCCTGGTTTCAAGCATGACACGAATCTTGGAAATAGCTGAAAAAATTAGACTTAAATTAAGTTTGCAGCCAACTTGTTGAATTAAGTTTCCATTGTATTGTAGCCACTCCGCCTTTATTTTCGACACGGGCATTAAGTTATACATTCCTACATTCTCAAGTCATTCCAGGAGATCTCCAAAAGCCGCGCACTCTAACAGTGCTGCAAACCGAGAACAAAACCCGCGGCAACGCGCGCGACGACTTTAACATGATCCATGTCGAAGAATCAGTAACGTTTTATCCCTACGTTACGAAATTTTATGGAAACTGAATAAAACTTTCAGTATTTAGTATTGGATCCGAGCAATAAACGAATAATAATTAAGATTCCGCCGGGTATCTAATTTCAAGCAGCCCGACCATGCTTATTTCAAGCTATACGTTTCTTGGCAGCAAATTTAAGATTTTTCCCAGCTTGCTTCAAGCTGATTTAGATTTGTTTCAAGCTACTTTTTTTCCAGTGTAGATTGTTATGTCATTTAAACCTATGGAAAAGGATCGATAAACAGGGTGTTCGCAGCGAACACCTTGGTAATCGATTCTTTACCACAGGTTTAAATGGCAGAACAGCGATATATCGCAAAGCACGCCACGCCACTGATTATTATATGAACTTCACCTCTAGCCCCTGAACCAAGGCACCCACTATGATGACCTTTGAAACACCTCCTGATTCATAGTCGTTTCTTTATCAGCAGGCACGTGGCACAGGGGGCTTAAGTCAGAGTGTTTACTGATCCGGAAAAAAATACTCCTTTGAGAGCGGTCCGGAAGTATTGAGATTGAACGGGAATCCTGCAAGAAGGACTGACATTTTTAAGACCGACTGGAAAGAATGCAATCCCTCGCGCATTTTTTCTCCTTAGTGCAAATTTACGCACTAGTTCGTAAGTGTAAGCCACATTATTTTCAGGTCACCTCTAAGTTTCAAAAGCCGTGTCTTCTTCATCGCAATGCGCCCGTGAATTCAGAATTTACAAAGTATTTCAATTAATGGCACCTAAAAATGTACTAAAAAAGCACTTAATTTTTCTAATGAGGTGCTGTACTTCTTGTTAGCCAGTTATTTTTGCGCACATTTCTTAACCACCACCCCCCCCCCCCNATGAAGGGTCTATTGCAAAAATATTTCGGGGGAGGACCCGCGGGCCACCCTTACTCTGAGAAGGTCACCCACCATTATATCCGCTCAAGACTTCCTCCCCCAAAACAAGATCCACCAAACAACAAATATGAATGTTGAAAAAATTACCGCAAATCGAGCAACTAAAACAATATCAACAAAAATCTACGTGCCACGTGCCTGTTTAACGGCTTCTTACCATGAGGAGGCCTCTTATGAGGCTCTCTTGAAAAAAATGGATCAGTCAAGGGTTCATCCGCAAAATGGACATTGCTTCCTTTACCCCACATTATGGTTTTCGGTCCCATCGATTCAGTCATATAAATTCATATTTTTAACTCAGGGTATGGCTTAAGGAAAATACATGTCTGGTCAGAGTAACATAATTTCGATTTACAAGCCGAGTGTGGTTACACTTATTCGTAACGTAATTCTCGCTGCAATGCAGTCGCGTGATCGAGCACCCAAAACGTTGAGTCTTTTCCGGTGTAGTCAAATCCATCTATTATTAATCCATCCTAATTTAAGCTCATAAATTTTATTTGAGTTTCTTAAAAATTGCCATTTTTATGATGCTACACGAACGACCTCCTCGCGAACCTCCCTTTAACCCTTTATTGCGTGAATCACTGAATCAGGCACCGATTTTCGAGATAAAAACTACTGTGCGCAGTACTTGTAGGATTGTAAGAATAGATGAAGTCCCAATTTAGGTATACTTTTTTTTTTTT
>NW_017547207.1:441948-457856 GCF_001854935.1 Bemisia tabaci | reverse complement strand
GCGCGTAATTCGAGGAGAGTTCAAGGTCAATCAATTCGGGCGTGGAAAACATGAACGTTAAAACACGCCGATTGTTATCTGGTCTAATCCAGTTCAGGTATTATCTCGTCCCATCACACGTGTTTTGGCGGATTGGCGTCGGCCATGATGAGAATTGCCGACGATGGAACGACTCCTCTTACAAAATGTTCACCTGTGCCGTAGTATCGCTTTTGAAGCGGGAGGCTCAAAAACCCGCAAATTTCTTACGCAGTCTGTGAAGTTGTGAGTGCATTTCAGACTTTGCCGATGCGCTCATCGTGATTTTTGAGGCATTATCTAGAAGAAACAACTCTTATTTTTGCTCTAGCAAAAGTTTGCAACAGGCCCATTGTCGAATGGACAAAATATCGGGAGGGAACGTCGGAAAATTATGTAAATTTTCGTTTATAACCTCAGGGCGTTTCCAATTTTGGCACAGGTTGATTCCTCATTTTTACTTCTCACGGAAGATAATTTACCTGGAATTGTTCCTTTTTACTTCAGAAGAGGAGCCTACTAAGATATTCCGTTAGGTCTGACAACTGCATCGAATTTTGTTCTTCGAAAACAATTTTGAAGACTGTTTCTGCCAATAACGTAAGCGTATCCTCATCAAAGTAGTTCTTTGAGTTTAGTTGAGAGCATGGAGCTAATTTGTTTTTTTGCGAAACAAGTTCAGTCAAACCCACTTAAAAATGAGACAGAAATTTAAGAAGACTTGGTAGCTACTTCAACGTTTAGATGAGTCAGAAAATGAGTTCAGATGTATGCTTGTACAATGTACATGATGTTTATGATAAGCGTGCCGATTCATGAGTCCAGTCGAAAGTAAACATATGAGTGAAGACGGAAGTAAACATATTGCGTTTTTTCGTCTGTTATCATTTATTAATTTTTTGTTTTATTCAAGAGGAGAGTGTAAACGCATTCGACAGAAACTGCAGCAACTAGTGATAAAATTGTGTAACATTCAGAATTAAAACTCTTTAAAATTCAGATTAATTAGTTAAGTCGAATGTAGTTCCTAAATTTCATTTTGCAAATGAGCAAAATGAGGAAAGAATTCACAAGGCTTCTAAAGTAAAAACTGGACCGTTCAGTAACGGGCCTTTACTCTATTTACATTCTGAATCCGATTCTGAGCATGTAGTTTCATGAGTTGAGACGACTGCACTTGGTAATGAGACGAAATCAATTATTAGTTGATCCATGAATTAAGCCATAACAGTGAAGACCTTTCGTTTTTTAATTTTTCTTTGACCTGAGGAATCTGAGACGAACATACGCACAGTGAGTAAATTTCTCGCTACTCCTTATCGTAAGATATTAGCATTCAGGTTTTATGAGTTGAGTATGAAATACTTCTTTAAATTTTATTTTGCTTGTAAGAACAATTTGAGAAGGTCAGATGTTCCTCAAAAAATGGGAATTCTAACGTTCAATGACTAAAGAATACGCTGTACACTATCAAAACCCGATTTTATCAGTATGCTGATGAATGAGTTGAGCCGATAGCACTAACAATCAGTAGATTTTTGAGTTGAGTCAAGAGAACTTAGTTTTATGAGTGGAACGGAGAGTATCTTCAGTTTTTTTGTGATGAGAACCAGTGGAGGAATTTATTTTAATCCGAAAGAGGAGCTATGCCGTGGGTTTCAAGAATTTTCGTCCGATTTTTTTCGTCCAATACATTTCCTCCATGCCGTGCATATAGTGATTGAATTGCTTGCGACTCTTAATAGAAACACGCACGAGCATTCAAATCTATAAATTGAGTGGAAAATATGTTCAGATTTACTTTACTGATGGTGATAGAAATTAGAGAATAGTCCAAGTTTTTCAAATGAAAGTAGTTCCGTTCAGTGAAAATTCATGAAAATTCACGCTAATTTCACGCTAATTTCACGCTAATTTCACACTGATGAAATTTCACGCTATTCATGGTCTTTACCCGATATTATCAGCATGTAAATAAATAAGTTGAGCCGACAGCACTTACAATTCTAGTACTTTTTTGAGTTGAGACATGAGTACTGCGGAGATCTATGAGTCAAGCCGAGAGAACCTTTTGCTTTTTTTGTGATGAGAGAAATTGGAGACGAATAATTTGTCATGCGTTTCAAAATCTAGACCCGCTTTCATCCGAATGTTGATAAATTAGTTGAAACGACAGCACTTACACCTTGAGTTGAGACAAGATAATTTCGGAGATCTATAAGTTGAGTTGAGAGTACCTTTTGTTTTTGTTTTGTTTTTTTGTGATGAGAGACATTGAAGAAGAAGAATAATCCGAAATTAAAAGCTGTGCTTAACATGTAGTAATTTATTTGCTCCGCTGCTGCTCATGGAAATACCTAAGCATTTAGATCTATAAATAATTGAGCCGAAAACATTTTTGAAACATTATTTTAGTGGCGAGAGAAATTGGAGAAATGTCTCATTATTCAAATAAAAATCGAACCAGTGACAAAATGATACGTGTTCCAAAATATTTATCCAAATGTAGATGAATTAGTTAAAATGACAGCGCTTAAATTTGATAATGGAAACATTCATTTAAATTTTTTGACGTCAAGCGTCTAGAAATATGTAGCATTAAGTTGACAACAATGCATCTACGTTAAGACTGTTGAGCCACGTGACGAATAATAGTCTCACGAAACATTTTTCGGGAAGTAATCAATATTACCATCGTTGCGTTTGTGTCCACTGACATAAGCAAGGATTTGAAAGAAGTCTCTATGAAGTGTCAGCGTGTTTGAGTATAAATTGGTCGTTTATACAAAATCATCGATCATTTTCTCTTTAATTTTATTTTATTTTATTTTATTTGTTTTCTTTGTATAACTACATAAATTGTACACACCTAGCATGGGCAGAATTTAAATCAGAACAGTAAATTCGCACATTTTGTGCACCTCACAGTGAACCTGTGCACATTCCCATACTATTTATCTTTAATATCTCAAATCTTCTCATGGCCAAGTTTTTTTAGTTCAGGCTTAGTGACAGTGTTATGAGTGCTTTCAGCGTGGCGTCGGGCAATTGGATAACCCTCTCCTGGTACGTACTTAAAATTATATTTTCAATTTGTTGTTTTTTGATTCGATCAATATTCACTTTCCTCAATCGAATTTCACAGTCTATAGCTGAAATTTAATTCGAAACCAGCAAGTTAGCGTTGCGGAAGTATCAAGCGACCTGTTTGGATAAACATGTTTTAATTTCGTCTTCTGAGTACTTACCTAATGCTGAGATTTATTCCAAAATTCATATAACTTTCAGAATAGAGCTCAATATTAGGTAAGCGCTACAAAGGCAAAACTAAAATATACTTAATCAAATATCGGAGAGTGCAAAATTTAAATTAAAAGTTATCAGAAAATTATCTTGAATTGATTTTATCTTCCGTGATATTGATTTTGCGTAGTTGCCGCAATAATGCGGTGGTTAACGCGTAATTTCTCTTTTCCCTCCAAACAAATTCTGGAAAAGTCGTGCATTTCCCACTATACTGAGATGACAAGCGCGTAATTGTCCAGGATTTAAGGAATCCGCTGGGAATATTGCGTACTTTTCGGGATGTTGAGATTGAATTTGCGTAACTCCTCACTTTTTAAAAGGCGGAAATGAATCCACTGGGGGAAAAAAACACATTGGATCTAGAGTCCAGACTCTTAAAAACAATGATAAGAAAAAATTCTCTTGATCCAATCAGATTTTTGCTTAAATCAAAAGGAAATCCACTCAAATTAAGAGGCTTGGTTCTTGATTTAAGCACGAATCCGATTGAATCAAGAGTATTTTTTCTTGTCGATGTTTTCAAGAGTCTGGACTCTAGATACAATGTGTTTCTGGACTCTAGATACAATGTGTTTTTTTTCCCAGTGTTGAGTAACTATTCGGACGCCGGAGTGTACATAGTATCACGCGCTATTGTAGGAGAATCTTATGTTTTTGCGTATCTCATATTCCTGACATTCTAACATTAGGCTCGCATATTTAGGTCAGCTTTCTGTTTGCTCTAAAATTCCAGATTTTCCGATCAACGTTAGGTGGTGTAACGCAGGAAAACTTACTGTTTGAACCGAAGCCAGTATCGAAATTAATTGACGAGACACGAAAATAGCTATCTTGCTCACTGATACAGAGGCGGAGACTCTCTGAAGACTCGCCCTTGATTTAAAAAAAGATTGAACGGATCTAAGGGGTAGAGATTTCTAGGCTACAGTTTTTAACTCGTTATTTCGCTGCAACTCCACCCTCATTTTGTCATTGATCTGATCTTTTTCTAAAATTCCCTATTTCATCCTTGAATGTTATTTTCTCTGTTTCAGGAGTGCATGTCGCCAGCTGCTAATCGGTATGTATAGCCATAATATTTATGCTTGCAATCCCAAAACGATGAGAAAATCCATAAAAGCTGTCTGTTCATTTAAAAGAAAAACTGTGGTCCCATCCCTGAATGTAAAAACTACGCTTGCAACTATTCGAACTCTGGAGTTGGTATGTGGTATCACGCGAAAATGAAGGTAGATCTTAGCTTTTGCCTGTCTTAGATTACGGACGCTTATGAATGCCGCGATACTCAGATTAAAAACACGTACTCTTTTGTGTTTTTATTAAACCGCTGGGCAAAATTGCGCATTTGCCGCGATATCAAGATGAGAATAGCTTTTATGATTTTACAAAACCGCTGGAACAAGCGTGTATATTGCGCCATATTCAGATGAAAAACGCGTAACTCTCAGTGGCGTGGCGTGAATTGCGATGTATCGATTGTTATGACATTTAAATCCATGGATCAGGGTCGATAAACAGGGCGTTCGTAGCGAACACCCTAATAATCGATTCTTTACCATAGGTTTAAATGGCATAACAATCAATACATCGCAATGCACGCCACGCTACTGGTAACTCTTCACTCCTGTATTAAATACGGTTATGGTTAAATTGCGCATTTGCCGCTACCCAGAGGAGAGACGCGTAATTTTTCACGTAATCCAAAATTGCTGGGAAAATCTCTTATTTTTCGCGATATTCAGACGTAAAACGCGTAACCTCTCACCGTTTTAAGAAATCGCGCACTTTTTTACTGTTTCGGATAACTTGAGTTGAAATTTCTTATTGCCAACACTGGTCATAACAGACACTAAGCGCCAATATTCAAAATCCGGAGTAGGATTACTTTATCGCGCGGTAGTGAAGGAAAAGCATAGTTTTTATTTTGTCTCAAATTAATGACGTTCGTGAATGCCGCGATATTCAGGTGAAAAGCGCGCAACTTCTCACTGCTTTTCAAAAACCGCTCAACAAACGCGTATTTGCCGCAAAATTATGACGATACTCACGACGTGACGTATTTTGCGTTTTTTACAAGTGCGATTTCCTGTGTAAAAATATGCTTAGGAAAATAACTCAAAAATTCCACCCTGTGACTGGTCATCCGAGACACGTTGCTAGAGATAACTACATGATTTTCCATGTCTTTTATGATTTTCCGACTGTTTGCATCGGCTACATTATTTATTGCCCGTATTCAACATTCTTGGATCGATATTTCAAAAATTTTCATACGCGCGAAAATATGTTTGAAAAAGAACACGAAGAGCCATGCACAAAATTGCCCGATTTTTGGCCCCTCTGAGGTTGTTTTTATCCTTTGGATGACCCCATACTGCCTATAAATGCACTGAAATTTAAGGTTGAATATACGAACCGTTTTCGTGATATTGGGGGGAGGGGACAAAGGCCCCGATTGTCACTCATTTCCGAAGGTATTTTAATATCTATATTCGACTGTGACATGTTACTCAATCGAGGTATCGAAGCACGGTTTGCAGTGATTATTCCAGGTATTGGATACAAGTTTTTACATCTTTCACGTACGTCCACCTGGTTATTCTTGGGGGGGGGGGGGGGGGGGGNTGAAAAAAATAATATGCTGTTTTAGCATCTAGGATGTCAAAAATGTGTCTGGTGAGCCCAAGATGCTGACTTTACTGCTCTCGCAGTTAACTTTACATCCTATGAATGCAAATTCAACTGCGTGGGCAATCAAGGTAGCATCTTAGGACCACCAGACACATTTTTAACATCCTAGTTGCTGAAACAGCATGCCATTTTTTTCAGTGTAGCTAATCGCAGGTTGCCATGTATTACTGTTCAATAATAACGACCAGTTTAAGCTCATGATAACGAGAAATTGATACCTTTTGGTAGTTAACCGGCCGACTTGGATGGAACTTGGTGTCCTCGGGTTTTTAGGCACAAAAAGGAAGAATATGACATTAAAATGCAAAAATATTGTGCTATTTTTAACCTGACAGCCATTAAAATGGCGGAAAGCACCTCATCTTGAAAATAGTGCAATATTTTTGCATGCCGCTAGATTCGCTCTTTTAGGAAACCGATATGATAACTTCCCGCCTTGTTGAAGGCTGCCATATTGAAATTAGTGCATTACACCGAAAAAAAATGGGAAGTTAAATTAACATTCTGAATGTAAAAATAAATGCTGAATTACCCGCCACAGCACTTAATTTTACATCTTGGCATTGCTGAAGTAACTGCTGTGGCAGGTATTTTAGCATTTTGTAAGTTCTCGCACACTTTTTTTTCATCCAGAATGTTAAATTAACTTCAATTTTTTTTCGGTGTACTTTTGCATTCCGATGTCAGATTCCTTCTCTTCGTGCTAAAAAGCCCTTAACAACAAGTTTGATCCAAGTCGGCCGGTTAACAACCAAGATTAGTGTGTCTCCTGTCGGAAAAAAAAAAAAACGAAAAACACCCGGAAATTGATGTCATCAGGAAAATATCACGAAAATCGGTCACGGATCAGGAAACTCCAAAAACCTACATGCAGTGTAGCATACACAAAAGTAAAACATTTGATTCCATGCACCAAAGATTTTGGTCCGTGAGGTCAAACGAGTGTCAATTTACTCGTGGTCTTAATCTAGAAAATTTTATTTAAAATTCCAGGAAAAATAAGGAACACATAAAAAAATCTGCTATGAAATAGTCGACATCCCGTAAAATTCCTTTCATATCTTTTTCTTTTAAACTAAAATAAATTAAACACGGTCTAAGTTTCTGAGTCGATGCAAAAGCTACACACTCGCATCTGAAAAGCTTCCAGGAATATGCTTAAACGATTTCAAACAATATCACAGAATATTTCGATACAAAATTTTCATTCGTTTCTTCTTCTTTTTTCTTTTCTTTTTTTAACTGAAAAAATAAAATACAATTTGAGTTTCTGAATGGTTGCGATCAAGATACATAATTTGCTTTCAATTTTTGTAAAAACGGGGCAGAAAGTCAAGAATGACGAGGCGTAGCGGAGTCTCAATTTTGCGACGATTTTAGTGTCGTGCCGGCCAGGAAAGAAAGGAAGTTAAGGAGGTAAAGGAAACGCGGTCGAATCATCTGCGCAGTGTGACGCGCCTTCAATCCGGCTAGCGACAACATGGGTACACCCGTGGTCGAATAGTTATCTCGTTGCGCCAGCTGTGAATGAATTCGAATAATTACCGCTCACGCGAAAAAAAAGCGTATTTATCTCCGATTGCAACGTTACGCATCTTTACTTCTGTTTAATTTTTAAAGAAATCTTTTTGATAAGCCACTCACAGGTTTTCTGAAAAGTTTCCTGGGATTTTCTCGATGGTTGTCTGTAAAATCACGGAGAATATCGACGCGATATGTCCATTCGTTTCATATCTGTTCTTTTCTTTTTTTCTGGAAACAATATAACACTGTCCAAGTTTTTGAATCGTTCTTAATTGAATCAGTGAGTTCGAAAACACACCAACTCGGAAAAAAAATTGTTCAGGAAACACCTAAAACTGCGCAGCGGGCGAAGAAGTTAGTTTAATTAAACTAACTTAAGACAATGCTTTTTGGTGCCAAAGGACAAGTACTTAGAGACTTTGTAAAGCACCAAGTTGAAATCGATACATCATGTTTGATGACAGAAAATTAAGCGTTTAAAAATTTCTGAGTTGATATGTTTTCGTTCTCACCAACTTTCAGATACTGATTTTTCATAGTCTGCCCTGAAAAATTTACATTTTTTGACCTGAATAGCGCTTGAATATTATATAACTTGTCGGTGCAAGGTGTACTGAACCGAAAAAAGAAAACCGCAAGATCGGATGGTCACTCGTTTCCCTTGAAATAGCCAAAACTTGGTATTTCCAATGAAATACTTCTATTTTTCCCTTTTTCCGTCGCTGTTTCGAGCACTTCCGATTGCAAGTTCAAAATTTCCTTTTGCGTGCAGATGCTTCCATCCATAAGTGTTAGTAAACCGTAAAAAAGTGAAAATCGAAAAAAACGAAAGTTGGTGTGTTTTCGAACTCACTGATTCAATTAAGATGCGTATTGCGGGGCTCTACTGTCAGTATAAAAACCGGGAAATGTCGGGATATCATGGATCAGAAAATTCTAAGTCTGTCACGCAAACATTTTTAACCATATGCAGTTGAGCACGTTTAAAAGTGAAACTATTTATTCAGTTCACCATAAATGTCGGTTTGTGAAGTCAAACTAGTGTCTATTCATCCGTAGCCAAATTCAGGAAATTGTATTTAAATTTTATGAAAAATCAAGAAAGTATGAGGAGAATGCGTAATGTAGTCAACATCTTGCAAGATACCAATATCCCGCCATCATGACGGCCGTTATTTTAAAACTGTAATTCATGGGACCCTACTCCGGTCATCGCAAAAAGTTAACTATTGTTATGTTCTTTCTAATTCAACAATGAAAAAAGTCGCTTGGATCTAGAATCCAGACACTTGAAAACATTAACAAGAAAAAATACTCTTGCTTCAATCGGATTTTTGCTTAGATCAAAAGGAAATCCGCTCAAATGAAGAGGCCTGGTTCTTGATTAAACAAAAATCCGATTGAAAATTCATATTTCTTTGGATGGCCAAATGAGAAATTCACCATTTTGAAGTGAAATGCATAAGCCTAAGACGTCCCCCAGGACGTATATTGGATCGATAAACAAAATTTAACTAAGTTTTGGAGTTTATTAGGTCACATATGGCGCCTAAAAACTAGTTGAAATTTTTAAGATTTTTACATGAGTTGAACTGGATTTTTAGATGGCCACCATTTTGAAACTTTTGATGACTAAGTTTTGAAATTTTAGGTGAACCCTCTTCAAGCTTACACTAGTGCCTGTGCAAAATTTGGTGGTTATCCGAACAAAAGAGACGTGAAGAGATTTTGAGCAGCTAGATTGAAGTTTTGACTCACTGTGCGTCGGGCCCGGCTGACCGCTGCTCTTCGTGCCGCAATTCATGACGCCTGATTTCCATCACGACTCCTCCCCTCCCACTTCCACCACCCTCTCCCTCCCAAACCCCCTCCCCTCCCATGAGCCCCGAGATTGTTTCCATTGGCCAATTATTTCCACCTCGTCCGGCCAAACGCGGACGCGGGTGTTCGTTATGCAGCCAGCAGGATCTCATCGGCGGCTAAGAAGCTTATCATAAAAGAAACCTGCGTATCGACGCCTCGTTCGGAAGAACCGCAAACACACTCCGGGCGCCTCATGGAGATAGGCGGTTTCTTACTGAGGCACGCAGAACAATTTTATTCCTCCTATTACCCGACACATAGCATCACGCTGCTGCACAGTGCGACCCTCTGTGGACAAAAATCAAAAATTCTCAACTCGACATCTATCTATTTTTTTGGAGTTTGTCATCTTACAGATTACTGACTCACAATGATGGTTCATTTCCAAATGTTTCGCTCAGAACTAATTCAAAGGGTAGAAAGTGGGTGGGAAATGGGTTGAGAACCATTGGTCCATAAGAAATACACGGGAAGAAGACGTCAACTTCAAATGAGGATTTCTCGCTTGAAACGCAACATGCTCTGGGTGGTTTTTCTTGAACCTCAGATATTCAACTTCAATTATACCAAAAAGATCTTGTGACTTTTTGCGACTATCAGAGATATTAAGAGTTAAAGTTGGGGTGTTTCACGTTGCTTTTACATTGTTAACATAGGAATAATTCGAGAATTTACCGCGTTTTTGGAAATTAACACTTCATAAAAATAAAAAAAAAAACTGTTTTACCCAAGCGCCTCAATTATTCGGGTTAAGTTCTTGATAGTATTTGCGAAATAATTCCGTAAAAATACTGTCCCAAGGTACACAAGTTCTTTTGCTATGATACATTGTTGCTAAAAAATTTAAAATGGCGTTTACGGCGTTTTTGCTTCACACGGCAGTAGTGTGTTGTAGCTCTTCTGACGTGAAGGCGTATCTGGATTTCCACGTGATTCCTGTTCTCCGTATAACTCAATGCTTTTCGGGGCTCATGTGGAAATAAGATAGGTTCTTACGTGAGAGTAGCGAGTGTTTGTCGCGGAGACTTGGTTGATTTTCGGAGAAATGCGGTGGGCTCGGTGCTTAAATTCGAGGAGAATGAGGGCTCTTTGCGGAGCTGCGAGGCGTGATGACGTCATTATCAGCGCCCGCACACCCGCAGGTTTCAGACGCGGGGCGGGACGCCAACTCGAGAGCGGTGCAGACGCCGAAATGGAGTCAAGTTTCCAGCCTCATCCGCGTCGACTCAGCCGACTCTTTCTCCAACTCATCGCTGCACAATGGCCACGTGTCAACGGACAAAATGCACCCTATTTTCCAATTCGCAACTAAAATATCCGCCTCAGTTTAAAAACCACCTATGCACCAGTTCCCTTAAACACACTAGTGTTTTTTAACGGGTAAGCTAGAAACTTTCGTTCCTAAAAACAAAATCAAGTTCAAAAGTGGAAGCTCCTACGGGAGTAATGAGTTCCTTTCCTTACAATATTACTCGTGCTAAGGCGCATTTTTGCTTTCATATTTCAAAAGTTAGATTTAAAACCTTCCCTTATTGGTTTCTCTCCATTTTTCTGGCTTTATACGGGAAGATTTTTGAAAATTCGAAAAGTTTGAAATTTTGTTGAGTTCTTGAGAAATTTAAAAATTTTTAGCCGAAGGGTCATTTCAGACTGATTTTGTTTTAGGAGTAATCAGAGGAAACCCTCTTGTCTGTAGTTGGAGGAAAAAGGATGGGGGAAAATAAGGTTTTGAGAATCTGTGAGAATAATAACCCTGAAGGTAAAAAAACCGTGTTCTGAGAAAAACCTGTTCAGAGTTCTTAAATACATCTGAAAATCGCGTTATCAGGGTGCAAAGATTGCCGGGTTGCACTACTATTTGCGTCAGGAGAGCTATAAAACATACTACTGCCGTGCAACGCAAAAACGCCGTAAACGCCATTTTAAATTTTTTTAGGAACAATGTATCATAGCAGAAAAACTTGTGTACCTTGGGACAGTGTTTTTACAGAATTCTTTCGCAAATACTATCAAAAACTTAACCCGAATAATTGAGGCGCATGGGTAAAACAGTTTTTTTTATTTTTATTTTTATGAAGTGTTAATTTCCAAAAACGCAGGAAATTCTCGAATTATTCCTATGTTAACAATGTAAAAGCAACGTAAAACACCCAATTTTTAACTCTTAATATCTCTGATAGTCACAAAAAGTCGCAAGATCTTTTTGGTATAATTGAAGTTGAATATCTGAGGATCAAGAAAAACCACCCAGAGCATGTTGCGTTTCAAGCGAGAAATCCTCATTTGAAGTTGACGTCTTTTTCCCGTGTATTTCTTTTGGACCAATGATTCTCGACCCATTTCCCGCCCACTTTCTACCCTTTGAATTAGTTCTGAGCGAAACATTCGGAAATGAATCATCATTGTGAGTTAGTAATCTGTAAGGAGACAAACTCCAAAAAAAATAGTTAGATGTCGAGTTGAGAATTTTTGATTTTTGTCCACAGAGGGTCGTTTAACTCCTCTGTAATTAAAACTAATCAAAGACAATAAAAAAAAGATAAATTCCCGGAAAATGAATCCTTTATATGGGGACATTTGCGAGGATTTGGGTGTTGGCACAGGGGTTTTCCCCAGGACGGGAGCATTGTGCGGTAGAGCGAAGTGTGGTGTAAATTGTGAAAATGAGGAGTGCTTACACTGAGACGATGCGCGATCAGGTTGGAGCCGCGCGAGGCGTGAGAAAATTACTCGAAAATTGGATACTCGGCGAGCGCGAGTCGCGACTCCGGCACTTGGCCCAGCAAAGCCATCCATTCGTCCTCCCTCGTCGCCTGATGCCCTCGCACAAGTTCCTCCAACTATTACAGCTCCGGGCTCCAACCCAACTCGGGACTTTCAATCTCACAGCCGCGCGCCGCGCCCTGTCCAAGTTCCCATCAGGACTCATCCTCGGCAACGCCATTCCTTTCCCGCCAGGATTGAACGCCTTGAAAAATTATCCGAACCGGCTCAAACACCGATCGCCCACTTTCCCCCATCTTCCTTATTCCCTCGAAATTTTCCACAAAAAAATCGGGAAAATTATGCCACCGCCTAGTTGTCAACTCTCAAATGGACGTATTTCTATGAAACAGAACTAGAGTACCTGTATAGCGAGAGTATGGACAGATCGCTTCATGGAGGGCTTAGGGCCCAAAAGTGCAGCCACCCTTCTAACCAACTTCTAACGCACAAAATTTCACTGCCAGTCTGCAGGTTCCAATTCTAACCAAGATGGCCAAGAATGTACGTAAATGAGCGTTCTTCCGCAAAATTGAGTAAATTTATGCAAAAACTGAGTCAAACACGTGCTTAATAAACGACGGTTCATAACAATAGTATTAGTAAATCGTTCTGAATAATTGAAATTCATAGGGTGGCTGCATTTCTGGGCCCTAACTTTATCCGCAGAAGCATCGGTGAAGGCCTGATGGATTTTCGGAGTTTCATATATGTCCATACTCTCGCTATACAGGTACTCTAAACATAACTATGTGCAGGTGAGAAATATGGGGTGTGCTCATTGAAGCTGGATGAGAAACAATGTGGTCAGTGGGCGTGATCCCTTTTGAAGCGGGATTTTAAATTGAGCAAAGAGAAGAATGTGCCAACTGAACGAGGGATATATGAGCCGCGGGCAGGGAAGGAGAGCGTTGTGGACAGGGCTCATGAGTTAAAGCGCACTATGCGGAGCTGTGACGACGGCATCCATTTCCGTTGACGTCACTGGCGCTTTATTATTCTCATTCACTCTTACGACCAGAGAACTGACGAGCGCACCCCATATTTCTCACCTTTACATAATAAGCTGTTTGATAGAAATACGTGAAAATGTGAAGCAAGGGAGCCTCGAAAGATTTGGCCCGTTGGCAGCGGGCCCAGGCGTGGCTTTGAGGGTGTTTTCGCAGGTGGAATTGGGGGTTGTGTAGGTGGGATGTGGGTTAATGAGGTGAGATCGGAGCTCGGAGATGGGCTTGATGACGGAGTGGAGCGAGTGGTCAATTGATGTGTGTGACCCGGCTCGGGACGGAGCGGCAGCGCTTCCCGCCGCCGACGTAGCAGACCCGTGAGACCCTGTGAACCTTGATCCATCCTCATCCCTGCTCAGTTTCGTTCATTCCTCATTCATATCCCGCTCCAATCAACGCCCAAGTCGCAATTGGACGCATTTCTGTCAAACGGAACTATGTGCATTATGACATGAGCCAACATAAGCGGAAACGCTACAATCCTGTCATCCTAGGATTGCAAGCTTGCGGTGCGCATTGCTCGGAAATTGTGTACACCGGGATATGTTCGACTTCGACTCTAACAAAATAGGTCTTTTTAACGACTTGAGCGCGCACCGTGGTACACGCGCAATGCATCAAGCATCCTGCGGTCTTGTAAGGCGCTATACTATCCGCCGCGCGCACCGTGCTCTACGCGCAACGCATCAAGTATCCTGCGGTCTCGTAAGGCGCTACTATGCGTTGCGCGCCGTGCGCGCCAACCCCGCGTCGACCGGCCTGTTAAAAGGGCATGCGAATAGGACATAATATAGCCGATCCTTGACCTGATTTCTGATTTGACACAAGTTGTAACTGCATGATAAGCCGTTCAAGTCGTAGTTTAAGTAAAAAATGACTTGTCTGAGGTCTTCCCATGGTTCGTTTTGTCCTGCGCCACACAGTGAATCGAGTGAATGGGAAAAGTTGGACATTAATTTTTCTTACCAAAACCGCAAATTTTGCTATTTATTTTGTAACGTAATACTTTTTAAGAAGTGCAACTCGAGGTGAATTTCACGGAGGAACCGATAGATCTACGTTTAAAACCTCAACTTTTTGCATCAACGGAGTTGTAAGCTCTTAAATTTTAAAATTTTGTCCTACTTCCCCCCTCGACTTGTTCCTACTGTGCGTCACCGTGTATTTCTTCCAAGTTAGGGAAGAATGCTGCACGAGCCTTCAGACGATGCCAAATTTTCTTTGACAAATCATGAATTTTCGGTAACATTTGTCAATGTTTTTCTTCCAATTGTCTGGAGAATTCGTTGGTAATTCGATCAGAATAGCCGGAAAATTTCAAGGAAAAATGTTCATAACTTTCCTTTTAAAAATTAGTTTTTCTAAAATTCCCTATTTTATCCTTGAATGTTATTTTCTCTGTTTCAGGAGTGCATGTCGCCAGCTGCTAATCGGTATGTATAGCCATAATATTTATGCTTGCAATCCCAAAACGATGAGAAAATCCATAAAAGCTGTCTGTTCATTTAAAAGAAAAACTGTGGTCCCATCCCTGAATGTAAAAACTACGCTTGCAACTATTCGAACTCTGGAGTTGGTATGTGGTATCACGCGAAAATGAAGGTAGATCTTAGCTTTTGCCTGTCTTAGATTACGGACGCTTATGAATGCCGCGATACTCAGATTAAAAACACGTACTCTTTTGTGTTTTTATTAAACCGCTGGGCAAAATTGCGCATTTGCCGCGATATCAAGATGAGAATAGCTTTTATGATTTTACAAAACCGCTGGAACAAGCGTGTATATTGCGCCATATTCAGATGAAAAATGCGTAACTCTCAGTGGCGTGGCGTGAATTGCGATGTATCGATTGTTATGACATTTAAATCTATGGATCAGGGTCGATAAACAGGGCGTTCGTAGCGAAAACCTTAATAATCGATTCTTTACCATAGGTTTAAATGGCATAACAATCAATACATCGCAATGCACGTCACGCTACTGGTAACTCTTCACTCCTGTATTATATACCGTTGGTTAAATTGCGCATTTGCCGCTACAGAGGAGGGACGCGCAATTTTTCACGTAACCGATAGATCTACGTTTAAAACCTCAACTTTTTGCATCAACGGAGTTGTAAGCTCCTAAATTTTCACATTTTGTCCTACTTCCCCCATCCCCCATTGACTCGTTCTACTGTGCGTCACCGTATATTTCTTCCAAGTTAGGGAAGAATGCTGCACGAGCCTTCAGACGATGCCAAATTTTCTTCGACAAATCATGAATTTTCGGTAACATTTGTCAATGTTTTTCTTCCCATTGTATGGAGAATTCGTTGGTAATTCGATCAGAATAGCCGGAAAATTTCAAGGAAAAATGCTCATAACTTTCCTTAAAAATTAGTTTTATCTCGGAAGCAATTCGGCAACCCTCGAGTGCTCATACGGCGTTTCTCCTCAGCACATCAGTTTCAACCCCTGCGTCCGAGTTCGGGAGTAGGTTCGCGTATAAACCGCAACGGTGGGGGTAGTCGACGGGCCGTGAGACTTGGACGAGCAGAGGCTTATTTCGGTGGCCGACGAGGGGTTGGCAAGGGGAGGGGAGGGGAGGGTTCGGCCGGTATAAAAATGACACCTTCGGGTCCGGAGTCCGGGCTGAAATATACGAGGAGTTTAATCTGCCCTCGCCGAGTGATTATGGAAATGCAATGGAACGAGACTGGAGACCGCCATCGTCGCCGCAGACGGAGGAGAGGCC
>NW_017547207.1:405481-439082 GCF_001854935.1 Bemisia tabaci | reverse complement strand
TTGAAAAAAAAAAAAAAATAGAGTGAAGAAAAAAATAGAGTCAGCAAGGAAATAAAACAAAGTAAAACGATAAAATAAATTTAAAAAATATAGTAAAGTAAAAAGTAATATAAATACACGGACAAATCCAGGCAGATGGAAAATATCCTAGTTGCCCGTCCAACTCGAAGTTAAATACCGGTTTTAAGTCACTAAAATACATCGTCTAGTGAAGCTCAATCGGTAGGGTCGTCGGTTAGTGTTAGGTTGGTCCCGGGTTCAATCCCCAAGGTGGATGAAAAATATCTAATCTGCAAAATCGATTCAATAACATCCCAGTGGTTTCATTATTTTTATTTTTCATGGTTTCTAAAATTATTTCCACAATTAACCCTTTTCCACCATCCCCTAGCTGCGAACCCCTAAATTGATTCAATATTGGTGTAGTATTGTCTCAATATTGATATCCAAATACTTTCCCTTTGAAGTACTGGCACAGTATTCTCAGCCAAAGTATTGGCACAGTATTTATGCCAAAAGGAAAGATGGTGTACACTTTTAACATTGGCTCAATATTTAACCAATATTGGCCCAATATTTGCATAAATACCAAAACAATATTGTTTAAATATTGGCTAAATATTCCTGTCTTATCTGGGTCCTCTATAAGATGACCATTCTGTATGAATGCCAAGCTATGAAGTCAGCTTCTTGCTCTTTGAGCAATTAATAAAATAAGTAAGGAGCGGACATTTTGAAACACTACAATGGAGATACGTGCTTTCGCACTTTGGCCATGGATATTTGACGTACATGCAGGAAGGAATACTGCCGTGCTAGGAAATGACACCGTATGAGCATTCGAGAGTTGCCAAACTTCTGATAAAACATGTTTTTTTGACAGTATTCATGCATATATTTTCTTGACATTTATGGATATTTTAGATTGAACTGCGTATAAAATTGTCTGAAAATATTGGAAAATAATATTCGCAACTTTCCCAGTAAATTCGGTTTTGATCTGAGGAAACTTGGCAACGTCTGAAAGCTCATACGGCGATCTTGCCCAGCACGGCAGAATATTAGTCGACGCTAATGCTGGCAGTTACTTGGTATCGTTAACACGACAATTTAGTGCCTCGGAAGAGCCCCGTCCGCGCTACGGAAGTGAAGAGCGCGTGAACTCGGGCTGGAGCCTGGAAGCGGGCATGGGCGCATGCTGACGACGACTCAGGTGGAAATGCACTTACTGTTGTCTCGCGGAGGATCCCGATCCGTCATGCGGGAATCCAGGATGGACGAGTTAAAAATCATGGATCGCATCGTCGGGAGCATTTGATGCGTGCGATTTTAACGAAGCTCGAAGCTCGAAACCGAAACCCAGAAACTTGATTACGTTCTTGAAACGGGTGAAACGGCCTGCTAAGTTGCACCGCGGCGCTGACGTGGCACGAAGAAAGCCCTAACTCCGGCTGGAGATGAGCTCTGATTGGCTCGCTCCCTTACGCGCTTCCCAGCTCGAATCCGCAACGTAGTCGCTCCTCTCATCCGTAGGTGCTCCCGGAAGCACTGAAGCACACCCGACTTGAACAAACAACAATTTCGCCCCGCAAACGCTAATACGCAGCCATGGATTCACAGTCGTTTCCATTTTTACTTTCTCCAGCCCTCTCATTGCATCCACCCACTGAAGCCAGAGCGGTGGTTTCGTTTTCAGCTTAGCCCTGCCAAGCTTGGCGCTCCACGGCCGATAGGGTTCTTTCCAATGTTTAGTTACACCCTTACGTAAGCGGAATTTCAAGTCTAGCACTCCAAATCAGGCCGTGCTAAGGGAAAATGCCGTATGAACCTTCAGACGTTGTCAAATTTCCATTTATAGAACACGAATTTCCTGGTAGACTTATGAATATTTTTCTTCCAATTTCTCCGATAGTAATGTTTACAATATTACTTAAAGTTTTTGAAAATTTCAAAGGAAAATATTCGTAACTTTCCTCACAAATGAACATTTTATCGAAGGAAATTTGGCAATTCTCGAATGTTCATACGGTGTTCGTCCTTAGCACGGCAGAAATACATTGTGATTTTTCGTCCTGAATGTGGTAGAATTTTGGGATGAAAGAGGTTTTTTCTAATTTGTAAAGCCTTTCTATTCCAAGTAATGATAATTTCAGAACTTGAATCGAAAGTTCCTTCTGATTTCAGCGATTTTTGAGAGTTTTCTTAGCTTTTTAATTATTAACACTGAAAAAGAAGGATGTATGGTTTGAGGCACAGTGATATGAGAATGGCACTCACTAGGTGACTCTTTGGTAGCGAATACCGTAACAGACCTTTCATCGCATTCACCATAAGTATGGTAAATACCACCAGATGTCTGTCTGCTTATCTTTACCCTACAGTTTCACCGTAGCAGCTTTCAGTATCATCTGTGTCAAAAATCAAGTAGAGGCATAATAGAATTTACTCTGGCAAAATTTGCCATACTTTTTCCCGTGTATTAAATATAGAGATATCTGGTCTTCGTAGGTCATAAGTTGAAGCTCAACTATAACAAGGAAAATTGTCTTAGGCGCACAAAAAACGTACGATAAATTCAAATTATTCCATCGCAACCAGAAACATTCCATCATGCAAGAATAGGTACAGAGCAGAAATAATTTATTCAATTTTACCTTACCCTGTCTGTCATTGTAATACCAGATTATGAATTCACATCTGACTTTTGGTAGCATTATTCATCATAAGGCAGTGATTTTCATCATTGGAATGGTTTATGCGACCGAGAATCTGATCATTTTTACCTTCTTAGGCGGTGACAATTTTGTATCGTGTCAAAAATCGAGGGAGTATGTAAGTAAGGGCCAAACTGACGAGGTGAGGTGCCCTAGGGGCCAATGCAACTTGTATTTGACGTCCGTCGTGCACCCCGAAGTCAAAAATCAAGTTCATTAACAATTGATGCAAATTCACCATATTTTTTTAGGGCGTAATGAAATAGCCCGAGTGGGCCATGTAAGCCAATCATGGTCATATAAATGATTTGCAAGTCAATAATGCATTTTTCCCTTTCATGTGACCGTTCAGTTTTTTGAAGTAAAGTCACTGTTGGGTTTGTAGGATATCGTTGATAAATTCAACGCACGCCAAACAAATGTTCAATTTATTATTCTCTCTAACCGAGTACCCACGCTTTTGACTTCAATTCATTCCATAAAAGTTTGTTTTCTATATTTCTTCTCAATTTATCTTTTTAGCTCAAATTGAATTTTCAACGGTGCACGTAGACTGATATTGAGTCGATTCGAGCGAAGTTTGTTTTTATCGCGAATATTTAACGTGGGTGATCGATACTACTTTTTTAGTGGCACAAAAGCGCCTGGAATTAAAAAGGGCTCACAATGGCCGGACTGCCGCCGTAGAGGTAAAACACCCTGTGCTAAAACAGGCAGATATTACTTATTCAGATACATCGGGAAACAAGTTCTCAGTGGGGCTTGATTCTTGTTGGCTCCACTTGAGAACTGAGCTCTCTTTCCTCCTCATTGCCCCTCCCTTTTTTCCTTTCAGAGTTGGATAGGAGATCGATAGCTGATTAATAAATAAAAATGCATGTTGTTAACGGCTGGAGCCAGTGTCAGTTGCAGCTTTTGTGGTAGTGGTTTTGCACTGGACAATAAACGGCGCGGAGGTCTGTCCGACGCAACGGCTCCGTTGGATCCCAATCAAGAATGTGACTCCATGCGCGAGGCTAAACATAAATCTACCGCAGGCAGTCATTACTTCAACTTTCCTCACTCCTCAAATTTTAATTTTTTCACAGTTATATTCTTATATTAGACGGCTTCAACTAAAATCAACTTATTTGCACATCTCATTTTAAGCGAGTCAATGCGTAACCATGATCGCTTCTTCCGATCAATTTACTACTCTAAAGATCTATGGTTCACCCGTTTGATCGAAGCAAAAATATTCACCCGTTTGATCGAAGGAAAAATATAGCGTATATGTACTTCAAATGGTCCGTTTCTGTTGAAATACTTCTGGACGAAAGAACAGTTCAAATAAGCAATTTTCTAAAATCCGAGCTCATTTTAAGCGCATTTCATTTAACTTTTGGGTAATTGTTAATTAAGAAATTGTTTTCATACGCGTACAAAGTTTTATAGGTCGATTAATCGATTACTCGATTTTGAGGTTATGAAAAATCTAAAAAGAACGCAGCTAATTTAAGACTTACTAATTTTTGCTCTCACGGCATTGTCATATTTCAACTCGCCTCCGGTCGATAAAATGTAATAGATTCGAGGGAATCGAGGGAACATTGAATCACTTCCTTATCCGGCACCCTAGGGCCGGAGATGTCAGCTTGTTTCTAATTTATTTTGAAACATTTTAGTCTTTACTCTTTGAAAAATGTAACAGTCTGGCTTTCCCATGTTCCAGAGCGTAGTTATATGTGCTCCGTGGGCTACTACTGTGCGGAAAAGTTCCGTCATAAAAAGTTGTCTCGTGTAACCAGTTTCCGTAAATAAATTGCAACTTTTTGCAAGAACTTAGACTCTCTCGAGTACCCGGAGAAAGAAAGCTCTGGTCAAAACAACTTAACCTTGATTCGTATCGCCCATCAAGTTTTTTACGCTTCCGGTGATTCAACAACTCGGCCATAGGAGCGGAACTATTCTTCTTCGGCAATCCAAGATGACCGCCCATGAAAACGGCCAATTAAAATTTTCGCCATCCAAACCGAACGTCGGATTTCATTAAAAAAAAAAAAATTTCTAAAAATCTGATCACGCAAGACGAGGACAGATTTTTATAGCCGAGAACCGAATTTTGGACCGATAAACTAGGTTGTTCGATTCGTCGTCATTTTTCTTGGCAATTGACTTTTTTCAAGGCACAATTAACGTAATGATGTATGTTGCCGGAGAGTATGAACTGCGATGGCCGTTCTAATGAGTCCGGGGGGGGGAGGGGGGCGCCAGCGCTGACCTAACTCGAGAGGATTCGACGGAGAGGGATGGTGGGGAGGGGGAGACGGTGGAGGGCTCTCGAGAGCTTTGAGACGCGGACGAAAAAGCCGCGGGAAAGTTGGGGTCAAGTGAAAATCCCGGTACTCGGAAGAGGGCAGGGGGAGGGGTGGCGCACGAAAATGAATGACGAAAGAGAGGTGGAAGTGCATTAGGGTCGAGTGTAAGGAGCGCAAGCTGACAGCCGGTGCCGGTGAGCTTTGATGATGCCCACATTTGATCATGATTAATTATCTTTTTATGGACGCCCGGCGCGGTAGGCAACACTCAGCGCACTTTTATTCGCGGGAACCGGATTTTTCCCCCCTTTCACTGGTCCAGCCGTTGGTTCACGCTCGCACCTCGCGAGTCGCCACCCTTTCATGGCCGACCCCCCCCCTCCCACGCACGCCCCCTGGCCACGAGGCCCCGACCCACATATCCTTACGCAGGGCTCCTTCGCTTCCCCGCGCGCCAAGTGGCCTAGGGTCTTTTCCGTAGTCGAGCCTTAAAGATGTTCAACTTAATCCCTCGGAAAACAGAGTGTAACAGCAACTGCATCCAAGTAAAATTCTAATGTTAAATGGACTATTTATGGCAAAAGAAACTATGATGCACGCAAAATTTATGCACATAGTTCCTTTTAGCGTAAATACGTTCAAACGTAAAAGGTCACGAGCAAATTTCGGGTCATAGTTCCAAAATCCGATAAAGGGGGCTCATCGCGGGATCTAACCTGTCAGTAGCCGCAAAAATCATAGTAATCAGCCCAGAGTCCCTTCCATCTCTCTGTTCCCGATTTTTCTCCTCCCTCGCTGTGAGTGGGTTTCAGACCCCGATGGATTAGGATATGAGAGAACTCATTTTTGACACCACCCTTCAGTAAGACGTAACACCCCTCCCCCTTCAAAAAAAAAAAAAAAAGAAAAAAAGAAAAGTAAATCCTGTTGGTAGTAGAACGGAACGAACTGGGACCAAAAAAAAAAAATAATAAACATTTAAGAGGCCCAGAGAGCTTATAGTAATTGTTTTAGTGATTTTTTGGTAGGATTTGAAAACTTTAAGGTTGGTTTGTATCTACCTTAAGCCCTCGTCCCACGATCAATTGAACTTATCAAATGCAAGATGGCGGAGATGCGTACTGGTTTCCGCGCAAGTCCGCTATCAAATGTTAGCGGGCCGTCAAAATGTTAATGAACCCGCCATCTTACATTTGATGAGTTCATTTGATCGTGGGACGAGGGCATGAAGGTCTATCACCATAATTTCCTTCCGTAGAGTTTGTTTTTTGTTATCGATGAAAAATGAATTGGCGCACGATTCTTTTGCTGAAATGCATCGGTTTAAGGAGCATCCTAAGGAGGCGTGAGGCGACGTTTTAGCAAGGAGCTCTCTCTAACCGGGACTACTGATCGGTGCAGCAAAGCTCCCGCAGGCGCACAATGGAACTAGCCCGNNTTCAAAAAAAAAAAAAAAAAGAAAAAAAGGGAAGTAAAGTCCTGTTGTTAGTAGAACGGAACGAACTGAGACCAAAAATAAAAAAATAATAATAATAATAAACATTTAAGAGGCCCATAGAGCTTATAGTAATTGTTTTAGTAAATTTTTGGTAGGATTTGAAAACTTAAAGGTTGGTTTGTATCTACCTTAAGCCCTCGTCCCACGATCAATTGAACTTATCAAATGCAAGATGGCGGAGATGCGTACTGGTTTCCGCGCAAGTCCGCTACCAAATGTTAGCGGGCCGTCAAAATGTTAATGAACCCGCCATCTTACATTTGATGAGTTCATTTGATCGTGGGACGAGGGCACAAAGGTCTATCACCATAATTTCCTTCCGTAGAGTTTGTTTTTTGTTATCGATGAAAAATGAATTGGCGCACGATTCTTTTGCTGAAATGCATCGGTTTAAGGAGCATCCAAAGGAGGCGTGAGGCGACGTTTTAGCAAGGAGCTCTCTCTAACCGGGACTACTGATCGGTGCAGCAAAGCTCCCGCAGGCGCACAATGGAACTAGCCCGAGGGAGAGGTAGGACACAAAATTTGTGACCAAAAATGTAAAATTTGATGTGTATTTTGTCACACATTAAACTACATGTGGTGTTTCTTGTAGGCAATTCCACAAAGAGACCAATGGAACCACTTCTCCGGTTTAAACTAACACAAATTTGAGCTATGAAATGTTCACAGCATGTCCGCCCTCCATCATTGACTCGCTCCACTGTGAGGCGCACAGCAAAAACACGCGACCGCGCACTGCCATGCTAAGGAAGAAAGCCGTATGAACATTCGAGAGTTGCCAAATTTCCCTCGATAATTTTTTTTTTTTTAGAAAAGCTACGAATATTTTTCCTTGAAATTTTCAGAGGGTTTAGATCAAATTACAAACAAAATTATCTGAGAAATTGGTAGACAAATGTTGAACAATTTTCCTGAAAAATAGCAATTATCTACCAGAGGAAAATCGGCAATGCCTGGAGGCTTATACGGCGTTTTTCCTCAGCGCGGCAGCGTGGACCAAAGGCGGCGATTGAAGTTAACGCATCGTTGCCAAATTGCGTGGGCAACATTGACGCACATTTGCATGAAGTTATACGGGGAAAAGTGTTGATTTCGAGGACGACCCGGTTATGAGAACCGGGACGCTGGTGAAAGACGCCGTGTGGGTGGGAGGTCGCGTGGAGAGGGGGGGGGGCACTGCGGAGCGATTAGGACTCATCAATGAATTAGCATGAGATGCGACGAATTAATACGAGATCACGCTCTGAGCCGCGCGCGCGGCGCCGCCTTCAAAGGAGCGCGCGCCTAGCGGTTCCGAGGCGGGGGCGGGGACGTAAAAGGGATTTTCAAAAGGGATCAAAGTTAACGCTCAAAAATCAAGCACCGCAGCCGAGTCTAATTAGCCACGCCCTCGTTGCCAGCGGGTCGATTGTTGAATCGTTATCGAATGCTTCTGATCGATAAATCCCTATCTTAACAATGCTATATATCGATCAAGGTCATTCGATAACGATTCAACAATCAAGGAGCAGCTCGGCCCAACAACGAAATCATCCCCCGAGGAAAGAGCAGAGTCGATGAATTTAGGTAGATTCAAGCAGAAGCAGGCTAACAAGGTAATTTTAGGGGCTAGGAAAAGAAGGCACATAGGTGCATTATCACCCTTGCTAAGGAATGCCATGGTTGCCTACTTCAAACAGTGAAAAATTAAAAAGAAAAAAATTGTAGGTTTTGTAAATGTTAAGGGTAGTTCGTGCCTGAAAGCTCATCAAAAACGTAAAATCGTTTCCTCCAAAATAGAAGGTTCCCCTATTTCCGTTTGTCCTAGAATTTTGCCCGGCGCATAAAGTAGCGCGATTCACAGTCCTGTTTCCTCAAAACAGTGGGCTTGAATGTTTTGGCCCCCCAAAAACAGCGCACTTGACAGATATATTCCTTCGAAATAGCGCGCTGAACAATTAAGTTTTCCTAAAACCCTAAAAATCCGCGTTTTGCAGTTTGGTTCCCTTGAAAAATTCGCCCAACAGTTTTCTCACGTTGAAGAAAAAAGAAGAAAAAAACTCCCAAGGTTCCTCCATTTTGACCCTTCTCACAGGGTTCCCCCATTTTTCTCGTCTTTACATGGGTTCTCCCATTTCAAAGGACCATGCCGGTCCCACGGTTCAGAAGTTCATTCTGCAGCAATGTGACACACCATTGTTACTCTTTCAGACCATTTCCAAAGTTAGACGGTTGAATTTCACGACGAAAACGTTAAAGTCTCGTATAATGCTATATGTATGTCAAGGATCTGAAACCTCCCTTAGTCTCAATTTAAACCAGACGGGTCCTCTCGATTAAAAGAGCTGACCCTGGAACGACTATGAATACGATCATGAAATGAACTCATCAAACGTTCCTAATTCTGTGATAAATAGAGATGCAATGTGAAATTCATCCGGAAAAGCGGAAGGAAAATACGTTTTGAGACATTCTTACACGGCCGTTTCCTCGCTTATGACTTCGACGACTTGCTGATGAGCGACGAGAAGGGGTAGTAGCTCAGTCTTGAGAGACCTAGAGTNGGGGGGGGGGGGGGGGGGGGAAGTAGAGGAGGGCGCGGCGATACACCCTCGGTGATTTCAACTATCTGCGAACTCAGCCAATTTCATGTCACGAGTCACTGACGTCGCTGCCAATCCAACCGCAACAACATTTCTTCTTCCTTCCGACCAAATAGATCCAAATTCAAGTGTCTCACATCATCTCAATTCGACTTTTCCAATAATTCCTCAGTTATAGCCGAAGAAACGTCACTAATAATATTGGAAACATCGCAGTATTTGCACTCTCGGCATTCTTAGTAAAGAATATTCGTGCATGGTACCTAATCCCGGACTCAGATCCCGGAAGATTCAGGGTTTAATGCGGACCGTGTTGAGCAGAAAATAACGAAGCCACGTCAGCTATTGTCAAATTAATTGGGCGATTTAGTTTTTCGCATGAAAACGGTTGAGCGGATTTTTGTGCTAATTTCAGTGAATTTTTCGCACATCATGGAGCAAATTTCTGAAAATTTTCAAAGGAATCCACGCGAACGATCTCTTGTAAAAAATTAAATTGCCCAGTTAAATATGGCAATAGCTGATGTTGATCGGTTTCTTTCTAATGAGGGCGGTCCGTTAATATTTAAGACTGAAGAGAGAGGGGCCTCATAACTGTGAAAATACAGTCACGGTTCTTCGGCCCTTAACCGCAGAATAATTAGACGTGTTGATGTTAAAGGAGCTATGTACGTAGAGTGCGTGCACCATAGTTTCATTTAGCATTTTAGTCAATTGAGCTGAACCCAAGGATATTCTCAGTTTATAAAACAGAATAATAAGAGAATCTGCAACAAGTTGCTTAATAAAATAAGAACCTAGATTTTTTATGTCACGGGAAATAAAATTATGTTGCTTTTGAGTCTATTTTTCTTAAATCTTCCGTATCAGAAAAAGTTCATAAAAATATTGTAAACTCAGCTCATCAAGCACTTTCCTAGGAGATAATGATTCGTACTTGATCAAACATATTCTCCATTGAAGCACTCGTATATCGAGGGTGAAACTACCAAACCACGTATCTCGTTTGCGGTGTTTAAAAATCTCCGCTCACATTTTATTTTTTTGAAGTAGACCAAATCAATATCATTCCTTGAAATTTTCACGGAATTTTCTCCGCACAAAGAGGAAAAATCACAGAAATTTTCAAGACTGGATGTTAAGTAGTTTCTCATTTAAAAAATAAAGTATGACAGGAAGTCTGCGACGTCGCAAACCGAGATACGTGGTTTGGTAGTTTCACCGACGATATGCCACTAAATCAAAAACATATTCGGTAGAAAACAACAAAACACAAGGCAAAAAAAGAAATGAGAGATCTGAGCTGGTATGTTCAGGAACCCGTGCGGCGGAAAAGTCCCCAGTCCATGTAGGAGAAACGCGTCGTTTTTATTCATCTCCCGGTGAGTCGAGAAAAGTTCCTTCAAAACGTCATGTTGGCAAGCCGAGCTCCGAAGTGCTCGAATAGTGGTATCATAACGCCTGCCGCTGACTGTCTGTTAAGTTGACACTCTGTCCTTACCCATTCATTGATGCGAGTAGAATGCCTTGAAGACATACTTAGTTGATGATTGAAGATCGTGTTGTTTGAAAGAATGTTCTAGAATAAAAAAAATCCACAGTGAAGAAAAAAAAATACTATTTTCAACAGTAAAGAAAATAAATACTACTCTGTTGAATTTCTAATACTTTTTATTATTTAATGTAATGCAATTGTTTGTATTGTAATTTGACCGGTAACATTGTTTGAATAATAATAATAATAATAATAATAAGGGGGGACCTCAGGGGCGACCTCAATGTCGTACGGGAGGCCCTTTCGAGGGCTGGCGACCCCGCGGTNTGTATTGTAATTTGACCGGTAACATTGTTTGAATAATAATAATAATAATAATAATAAGGGGGGAAAAAGTATATTTACGTATATAGTTTCAAACTTTTGAAGAGGAAACTTGAATCAGATTGCCTAAATTCGTACTTTGTCTAGTTGTCCATCATGATTTGATGATATTTCACTAAAATCATTGACCCATGCCCGAAAAACTAACGATTCACGCCAAGTTAAGACGGAATTAATTCAGAACTCTCAAACTTTAAGGTAAAAATGGGCACAGGGCAATCGCGTCCAAGTAAAAGTTTCGCGAAGTGTATTTTACCGCCCAGAGCGTTAACGTTAAAATCTGAGGAAGAAAGAATCGAATTTTCGTTCTAAAATCTTCTCTGAAACCGTTTGCCCGTGAGAGAGTAACCCTAGCCAGACCCAACTTGAGTAACTGCTCGGTAATTAATTCAGTTCCAAGAAATAAGAGGAATTGCCCCACTTCTTTTGAGTCTGTTCCTATTCATTCTAGATTCCTGTTCCTCGCAATTTTTAGAGAATTCATCAACGTTCAAAGTAATTAAATCCTGAAATTTCTATCCGGCAGGGACCTCAACTACGGAATAATCTTCAGAGAATGAACTAAACCAGCCTCGAGATCTTTTTTTAACGTTCAATAAGAGGAAAAAGTGGCAAAACACGAGGTCAAAGTACCCCGCGTCCAAATGGACCGCGTTTAGTAGAAAAGAACCAAGCCACACCAGCTATTATTAAATTTAACGGGGCAATTGGATCGCATTCAGCAAAAAGGAACCAGCGCGACTGGTTGAAATGTTGTTTAATTGTTGCTTTTTCATATTTATTTAAAACATTTCCCAGAATAGCAAGTAGATTTTGCTGCCTGCGATAAACTTGTAAATTTTATATGAAAATAATTGTAAACATTTTAACAATCTACATGTATTGAGTAGTTTTTAAAAGAAAAGAAAAAGTTGCACAGTTTTGAAAACACCATAATCCCGCTGCGCTGGTTTCTTTTTGATAAATACGATCCAATTTATTTGTTCACATAACGTTTATGCGGATTCCCATGAGAATTTTAGGGCATTTGCTTCGTACTAAACAAGGGATTCACTGAAATTTGCATAAAAATCTGCACGACCGTTTTCTCGTAAGAAGTTAAACAGTCCGATTTTTGGCAAAAGCTGATGTGGGCTGGTTCCTGCCTGCTTAACGCGGACCGAATGGGTGGCTTTAGGCAATCTGAATCGCACGCTGCCTAATTTGTTGTTTTATTTTCCTTTTTTTAAGCGTGCCAGTAGGGCTCGCTTTTTGAAATCATTCGGATGTACCATAGTACAGCACACCGATCAACCAACGCTATTCAATGGGCAGTCCACATTTTTTTCCCGTCGGATCGCTGTTGATCCGCTCGAGCATATTTCAGAAAAGTCGGGCCGTTTCGATATCATACTCCTTCAGAGTGATGGATCAAAACGTGTTCCAGGCCATCATACCTTATAGGCATTTACTTTTTTTGCGTGAAAAACTTTCGGGTGCATAGTATATTACATGGGCATTAAGGAGAGAATTTGTCCGTTTTTATATCACTCACTTTTAAATGATGAATCCACACGGCATTGCTACCATATGTTTTGGGTGTCTAGTTTTTTTTTTCCTGTTTCTTTTTAAGGTAATTAGGTAGTGAGATTTTTTGGATTGGGCCGGAATTTTGTACAAAAATCTTACTTTTGTTTTCTTGCCTAGAGATTTGAGGGCGCTTTGGCTTCCTGAGCGCTCTCATCGAGCAGCGGCATAAATGTGCCTGCTATTTTAGGTGCGCTCGCAAAAATTCAAGATATTGCCTCCCATGACCATAACGCTCGCAGATCAGCCGCTTTATTATTGAAATTGAAAGACAAAACTATGGAGTTATAGAAGATGAGGATAAAATGGAACGATCTTATTGGTAAAGGCGGCTGGTCTCAACGAACAAGGGAGGTACCCAAGTATAGACTAACTAACAGGAACTGATATATTTACTCCACCATTTTCCTGCTCAGTCTATAAAAACCACTTGTTTCCACCATCAAGATCGCTCCATTCCTCTTTTGTCTTTCAATATCAGTGCTCAGCCCGCTGCGTATAAGCAGCTCACAGCTGCGGGCTGATTATTGAAATTGATAGATACAGCTATGGACACAGAATACAAGAAGAGTATGGAGGGAGCGTATTGGTGGAAGTGGGTGGTTGCAGTGGACAAATGAGGTAAAAAATAGACTAACAAACGGTAACCGACAAGCGACCCTACAGTTAGTCAATCATTTTTCCTTAAGTTTGTCATAACCACCCGTTTCAACCAATAGGATCGATCCATACTCCCTATGTCTCCTTTATCTATCGCTTTGTCTATCAATTTCAACAATCAGCCCGCCGGTTAACTCACAAATCCATCCTCATCATTCTCCTCCTAAAGGGACTCGATTCCCTTTGGGCCGAGACTGAATAAGATCAGATTGAAGTAAGAGGGGCCGCTTTCTGAAAAGCATTTGTCACAATATTAGGAGTCTAGACGTAATTGCCAAATAACGCCAAGAAATCACCGTTCATCCCCATTGAAACCAATATAAAATAACCTCATAGTGTGGCACAACTTGAGGTCCTTGAGTCTAGGTGAATTTCCTGACAAACAAGACCGTGGCGCCGTGGGGCGTCGGGGAAAGGGCTTCGAGATGAAACCTCTCCGTGACGTCACATTTTCGTCGCGTCGCCGTCGTCGCACAAAAGATCAAGTCAATAGGAGGAAGCGGATAATATTTGGAAAGTTTAAACGCTTGTAATTCCATTTAAACAAAACTTTGAAGTTCTAAAAGTGGTTCCATTGGTTTCTTAGTGAAATTTTCATCAAGAAGCACCCCTTAAAGTTAAAATGTGACGAAATATACATAAAAATATGCCGTTTGAGTCAAAAATTTCATGTGCGACGTCTCTATTTGATTGGATCCATTGTGCGGCGTCGCCGTCGCCGTGATCTGGTTTCTGATTCGTTTTCCCGCCACGCGACGGTGCCCCGGGGCATGCCACAGCCGAGAAAACCTTCCCTCGCCTCTTTCCCCCAACCCCCTTCCCGCCAGTCCCGAGTCAAGATAGGGGAGAAATGATAAACAAACGGTTATTCTATCGTTTACCAAGTCGGAAAATGAAAAAGGGCAACTTTTGCCACCCGCGAGCGCCCCACGGCCGCGGCACGGCAGTCCTGTCGTGCTAAGGAAAAACGCAGTATCAACATTCTAGAGTTGCCAAATTTTCTCCAGTAAAATGTTTTTTCACGAGGTTTAAGAAGATTTTCTCTTGAAATTTTCGGATAATTTAGAGATGATCACGAATAAAATTCTCTGAAGAATGGATACAAAATAGTCACAGATTTCCCTGAAAATTCTTATGTTAACAGAGGAAATTTGGCAACGTCTGAAGGGTTATCGGCGCTCCACTCCAAGCACAACAGAGTATCAAAGACTCTCACGCCGGTTCACATGATCACACCGAACTATCAATCTAGCGAGCTCAGTATTATCAGTATTTGGGTATTTTTAGGCTCTGATATACGGATGTTGACATCTCCATACATTTTTTTTTTTTTTTTTTTTTTTTTGCCCTCACTACAACTTTCAGGTTCTTGGTCATGAGTTATCAATAGGCGAGGGTGATGGTTGACTTGGGAGAGTACCAAACTTTTACACAAGAGGGAAGATAGGAGTGCGAGGTCTCTATATATATTTTCTCTAGGCGCAGCTAGCGAAAGCGTTCGAGGGTTCATGTTGTTGATTGGATGGAAGTCGATGCTAGAGCGGAAAATCCCCGCGATGACGTGTGACGTGAGGCTTGAAAAATTCTCTCCAACGGGCAGAGGAAGGGGTAATCATGGATAGGATATCGGAGGTCATGAAATGCTCGGCGGTGTCACCGCAAGCGGCAAGAGACTCCTGCTATCGGATTCATACGGGAAACGGCCGCAAAAAACCTCGCCCCTCCGACCTAAGGACGAAGCTCAATTCCTCCGTGAGCCCTCTTCTCCGGCTAGCTCTATGCTTTGCGGAGCTCATGCGGAAATCGCGATAGGCTCTTACGCGAGGGAGCGCGACGATAAGACTGCTGTCGCGTGAATTTATTCCCTCAATTTTTTGCCGCCCTCGGCAATGTTTGCAGCGTCGCATAAACCGCAATCCATCCGCGCTCTCGCTTTGTCTCTTTTTTCCTCGACTTCCTTTTTTGCCGCTGCCCGGAATTGCACGAGTATTTACGCGCCGTAATGACTTGATTCATCACCATATAATTAAGGAGTTTACATGGAAATGTCCTCCAGACTTGAAACGCTAAAAATAACAACCTCTCTGCTCCCCTTGGCCAGTGCAGCAAAAAATAAAGAGGGGTAAGGGTTTTCTCTCTTACGGCAGTGAGAATCCCGCGAGGTAGGTATATGGAAAAATACATTTTTTTAAAATTTCCCTCAATTTTTGCATCTACTTGTTATGCAGTAAATGAGACTTTATCAAGTACAGCCCAAAACGCTAAAATTTCAGTATATCTCCATACTTGATGCAATGTATATCCAAGCGTTTTGAGCCCCATCATCAAGATGCTGCTAGTTCAGTTGAATTCATCAGTTTCAAATTCCGAACTTATCCAAAGTTCCTTCCACTCAATTCCTACCTCAAGTTATACATGTTTACACTTTTTTATAAGATGTTATTGCTCTAATTTTAAAGCTTGTGATGTTTACTCACCAATCTGTTGTTTGGTTGATATTTGAAATATTATGTTCTCTCACACTTTTATTCATGTTTACCGTTGCATCATTGTTCGAAATTTGTCAGCCGCCCTAAAAATTAATGAATGCAATGGTAAAGCAAAAGTAATAATTCGATGGCCAACATTCATAATCACATATCTCCAATGCGATGTTTCAAAATTTACCCTCCTATTTCATTTATACGATAAGAAAAAAGCCAACTAGAAAGTTTTACAGCATACTGCAACTTACTTCACGTTGTATTTCACACAGCGTGAAGGAATGGCAAATTCTACCAATATTCAAGTCGATTCTGCCAGAGGAATCCTGTGCCTGTACCTGTGCCTGTACCTGTGCCAGTATACAGTAACGTTTGCCTTTCTTCTGGCAGAGTTGACTCTGAATTGACGCCGTGTGAAATACAGCGTGAAGGACTGGTAACTTCTACGAATCTTTTTTTTTTTTTTTTTTTTTTTTTTCAGTGAATGCTCTCAGTTCCTTTTTGCTGAATGCGATCCAACTTTAAAATATTTTATTTTAATTGCGATCCAATTATCGCATTTTGCAAAGAGGAACCAGCGTGACTCCAGTGTTTTCAATATCGTGCAACTTATTCTATTCTTTTTAAAATTACTAAATTTATGCACAATGTTATAATGCACACCATTATTTTCCTTTAAAATTGTAAATTTCTCAGAGGGAAGCAAAAATTATTTGCCATTCTGAAATATTTTTAGATAATTATGAAAAAGCAGCATTTTTAGAACACTGTAATTCCGCAGGTTCCTTTTTGCTAAATGCGATTCAACTATCGAGTATGAAAATGTGAGTTTAAGGAGGATTTTCTCCGATGGTTGACAACGCGGGCTTGGGCCTGGAGAGGGCGCCAAAGGGGCACTTGAAAAGTTAGTTGGACTACATGTAGCGTGTGCGCTCTACTTGAGGTGATTCACAGTCTCAAACTTTTCCAGGGAAGAGAAAGAGAGCTCGCGACGAGTGTACGGATGTAAACAGGTAGAAACAATTAAGCAACTCGCAGCTCGCATCTCGCTTCTCACACAAGAAAACATCTCGCGTCGCCGCACAAAGGGAGCAAGTCAGTCAGAGAGCTCGGACATGCTTTACAAACTTTGAAAGCGAATATCTTCATCAATATGAAATTTTATTGTTTTAAAAACACTTTCATCGGTTTTCTCGTAACATTTTCTTCAAAAATGATTCCTTAAAACTAAAATTGAAGCGATATAAACGTAACATTTTTCAATTTGTGTCAAAAATTTCATGTGCGACTTGCTTCAAAGACTCGTTCCACGGTGCACCGCCGCCGTCGAGCGGGACCTCTCCAGAGACAAGCAGTGTGCAGTGTGCTTCCACTCGTCCTTCCCCGTATCTCGATTCCTGCATGAGCCCCAGAAACCATTGTCTCATAAGTAGAACAGAGCTCACGTCGACGTAGAGATACGCCCTCACGTCAAAGAAGCGACGTACTATTCTCTTCCTCGCGACTCGCAAGAGGGTAAAACTTCCCCGAGAATCGAGCGTTATCATTAACATAGAGCAAAAGTCTTCCTTCCGCTTTGATAAGTTTCAAGAACAGCGCATCTCGCATCCTAGCGCTCCAAAAGGTACGCGCTTTCTCGGTCGCGAGCGCAGATAGATCACTTCTGCTCGACCATGTTCGATTGGAATGACTGCCGTACTAAGGAAGAACGCCGTATAAGCATTCGAGAGTTGCCAAATTTCTTTCAATAAAATGTATATCATTGAGGGAGGTTCTGAGCATTTTACTTTGAAATTTTCAGGAACTGTAGATAAAAATACTAGCAAAATTCTCTGAAAAATTGGAAGAAAGATATTCATAAGTTTACCAGGGAATTCGTGTTTTATCAAAGGAAATTTGGCAACGCCTGAAGGTTCATACGGCGTTTTTCCTTAGCACGGCAGATCAAGCACGCGCACGCGTCGTTCGGAGTCTGAGTTTCTGTGGTGGCATTAAAACCGCCATCTGGGTTCGACTAAGTAGCAACGAGCAAGGTAAATTATACCGCAATAAAATTAGTATTTTCTTTTTTTTTCGCAACGGTTCTTCAAGACAACGGGAGACGTCAAACGTAAAACACTTCACAGCCGCGGACTGTTATAATTCGTAACTATTACGATACACTTTGCTTGACGTTCCCTCCATCCACTGCTGCGTAACGCTTCTCAACATTGGGGAAGACCCTGAGTAATTTAGTGATGATCTCACGATTTATTACGAGCTAAAATCTCGCGCCGTGGCTCTGCCGACGGGGGAAAAAACAGCGTTCCAGCCAAACTGCTGTGCATAGGAAGAACGATGTATGAGTCTTCAGACGTTGCCTTTCCCATAGTGAAATATGAATTTTTATGGAAATCATGTAAATATTTTCCTTCCGATTAATAAGAGGATTTTATCCGCGATTAGATCTGAGGAATATCTAGAAATTTCAAGAGAAAATACTCAAAAAGATCCTCAAACGTTTTATTGGAGGAAACTTGGCAACCCTCGAATGTTTATACAGCGTGTGTCCGTAGCACGACAGCACCGAAGTTGGCAAGAGCATACCTTTGCCGCACTTACCTTGGGCTCCATCCGTGTACCTTTTTGAAAAAAAAAAAGAGACTGATTTATGGACAAGACCAGAAGGGAACCCTATCTTTGAACGGTGGGAAATGACCGATTTTCAACCATGAGAAGACGATTCCGCGCCTAGCGCAAGGGGCCCGTGGTTGCGGGAGGGTTCTGGAGTGGGAGAGGGGGGAGGGGTGAAGGAAGTCAACGACCATGATGGATGGCTCGGCGAGGAAACTCGTATTTTGAATAATTGTGTTAGACCGGGAAAATGAAAATCTCTCGAATAAGAGACTCGGGGACGCGTGCGTAGCGACGCCCCCTCCCCCCCTCGCGACCCCGCTCGGCGATGACGTAAAAGGCTCGGCGTCGCGGCGCTAGGACCACGTGCATAGACGCGCCCGCGCTGGCCCCGATCGGACGTCGCGACGCTCGCTGAAACCCTAGAAAACCTCTCGCGCGAGCCGAGCCGAAGGCTCCCAACTCAGTTGTGTTTCGGCATCCGTTCACCAACACTCCGATCCTCGACACATCCAAACCCCCTTTGTTCCGCATTCAGCTTCAGTTTCAAAGACTCAAGCCAGCTTGAGAATTCATTTTTTTTTTCAATTTCAAGTTCATTCTTCGTGAAACTAGTCCGAGTTTTGTATTTTAGTGAGCAGTGTGAATTCTTTCGCTTCCAACAGCGCCATGCGGATTACCAATTCTCAATCGCTCCCACAGGTAAATCTTCCCAACAACTTACAGCGGGTTCATTGTTGGTATTGATAGACGAAGAGGACGTAAGGAGTATGAAGCGATCCTATTGGTTAAGATGAGCGGTTTTTATATATCAAGGGAGAAAATAATGGACTAACTTTAGGGTCTCTCATGGGTTGTCGTTAGTAAGTCTATTACCTTATTTGTCCACTGCAACCACCCGCTTACATTAGCAGGATCCCTCCACATCCTTTTCGTCTTCTTTGTCTATCACTTTGTCTACCGATTTCAATAATCAACCCGCATTCTTAGTCGTTCCTAATACAGCTCCTTTTTTTAGGAGGCCTCATAACGCTTACATTGTCATTAAAGAAGGTTTAAGGAATCCCTAAAAATAGCACCGTATAAAGGACGATTTTTCACCACTTAAAGTTTAATCCAGCATAATAACCATGCATATTGATCCTTGCAAGGGATTACGATGATTTTTCACTGAAAATAGTACACAATACGGAAAAATTCAATGATTTTGAGAAACTTAAAGGTAGGTAGGTGGGAACCTTCATTGAGATTTATAACACTCGCAGAATATTTTCTTCCGTTTTTTCTTTCCGATCATCGTCATCCCATTCAAGGTTCCGTTTCCAAAATTACACACGTAAATTTTACTCGAGATTGGCAAAAATTATCCTCTCTATGATGCTGTTTTGATGATCTTCTTAAATCTCCTTTAATCACATTGTAAACCATATCGGGTCTCCAACGGAAAGAAGATTTTATCAAGAACGACCACCATAAGACACTTATATTTTACATTGTCATTAAGGAGGCCTTCAACAAGAGAAAAACACTAAAAAATGTGACCCAAACTGTATCTAACAAGGTAGTAAAATGATGATGGGTCCACACAATTTTGAGGGGAAATCGAAGCCAAAAAGTTCGAAGATTTCAATCACAGCTATTAATCCTTGGCTCTAATGGGCGTCAGTAGGTACAAGATTGAGTAACGAGCTTTTATGATGACAAGGTAAATCTCCCCAGAATGGTGGATGACGGCGTAAATTGCACAAAGCCTCTTTCAGGAGAGGAACTAATCAATTAAGGAACGGTGAGAATACGATCTTTCAACATTGTGTTTCAATGTACTGTAGGTTTACAGCGATTTTATTCCAATGTGACATCATTTATTTTCATCTTGATAATATAGCAGGTTGACAAGCGAATATTGGTCATCGGATAGGAATGACAATGTTAACCAAAACTAAATTCTCCGTGACGAAAGTTTTGATCCATTCTATGGGCCGCAGCTTGAACATCACTTCCTCTTTTTCAAACTCACCCCTCGAGATAATTAAAAACTTGATTGTCGCAGTTGTTGAACGAAAATCAGCGAATAATAGTTGCCTCTCTTCAGTGCCCATCAGCAGTATTGATGGCAAAGTTTTTTGTATGGCAGCAATTTATCAGAATAGTCTGCATAAAATACTCAATCGCAGGAATTAGCTTGCATACATTCGAAATTCTATTGTGCTAACAAAACGTTCCTCGTTTAATCATTTGGAAGTTGCAGAATTTCGCCCAAAAATTCCAACTTCAGTAGTTTTAGATTTGGCCGAAGGACGGTTTATATTTGATGATTTGCACTAAAATCATTTTCTTTACGACTGACATTTATTGCCATCATTGTTCATTTGACATGACTTATTAGTCAAATTATTTACTCGAATTAATTATTTTTCCGCAAAGAAAGCTCATGAGTATACCCTTGATTGGACGTAGTTCTATCAAACGGAACTATGTGCATTACGACGTGAGCCCTGTCAAGTATATATCCTTATGGGTCACAGGGCTCATGTCTTAATGCACATAGTTCCGTTTGGCAGAAATCCGTCCAATTAATATGCACGTTGATCGAGATCCCCTTATTTTTCATTCATTTATTCAAAGGTATCGTATTTCAATATTAAGGGGTTTTTTCTTCTTTGTTTTGTTGCATATGACACTTCTCTCCAAACATACTTACCCAACAATTACTCAAATAATTCAAAGTGTATTCACTTCTTCAATTTCTTTACATAACTTATTGTTCTGTTTCAGGTGAGTGCTGCATAATGCAATTACATTCTTAACGTAAGTGAGTTTTTATATAATCGAAGTCAAACTATTCTTCGTGTTGCCTCCCTGGCCCTGGCTGATGATCTGACTTCTTACGCTTTTTTTTACATTTATTTTTTTTTTCTGAATGAAACGAGATATTGTGCTTCTAAGGGACGGCGTAAAGCAGTATTTATTATATTTAGACGCGCATTTTAAAATAGATTCAACTAGCCTGTCATGTCTCTTTATGTATATTATATTTCTAATATTATTAAATATGCGAAGCGCCTTGAGGGGGGGGGGGGTAACAAAGGGCGTAGCTCCCTAGTTTGTTTCAACATTACAGCAAAAAAGCCAGAGTTTCATGCTATATAAGAATATTTCGCAGGGTATCTACCGTCAGTAAATACCGTTAGTTACCAGGAAAATGTTGAAATGTGCTCAGGACATTCTGAGTGGTTCAAGCATTCCTCAGACATTTGATGCAATGCATTCCTGCCTCTATCGGGTTTTTGGACCCATGTCTAGGCAAGTGCTGTATCCGAAAAGAGAGGGAAAATTAGCAAATCACTATGCATCCCGTTCAATATTGAACGTATCTCTGCCAAACGGAACTATGTGCATCCAGACATGAGCCTTGCGATCCATAACAATGTATGCTTGAAAGGGCTCACGTTATAATGCACATAGTTCCGTTTGACCGAACTGCATCCTATTGACGTTACACACATACGAGTGTACCCTACTTTACAGCACTCGGTGGCGCTCTACGACAAACCTAATCGCCATTGCTCTCTATCGACCCACAGCCATTCGAGGATCCAACACCAACACCTCGACATTTCTGCTTCAATTCCATCCCTCCACCCTTCGAAACGAGCTAAAAATCGTGGAGTGAGGAAATTCAGGATGCCCTCAAAAACGGCCCCTCTCGATCTTTCATTTATCCATCTACTTTTTGGAAGTATGCAATACTCCGCGATAGCTGTGTAATGTTATCTTGTGAACAAATTGAATTCTGCTCAATACAAGGACTAACTCATGAAATAATGGTGAAATATCAAGTATCCTCCGATTCGAATCGCTCGAGCATCGGCATATGATTATTGTCTGGTCGCATCTGCTCTCTTTAAAGTGGCTTCGTGCTTTCCGTGCCCGGAATTCCATTACCGCATCCAATTGGCTCAATTCGTGTGGACTTGGATTGAATTTGTAAGGAAATCCGAACGAATGGAATTGCCGCTGGAATTTGGAACGAGTAGGGAATGGGATACTCATATTAGGGTAGTTATTAAATTGTAGCCTCTTCCTCGCTTCCCGATTCTATCTACCTTAATTATTGGTGATTATTACCTTTTTGGGAACGAATGAGTAATTGGAAATACATCATTATAAAAAATGAAAAATTAATGAATTTTATCCTAAATATTAAATCATAAAATCCATCTTCGTCAAGTTGGGTCATAAATATAGTTTTTGACGTTGCTATGAGAAATCCTCCTCAGTATTGGAACTTGAAACTTCCAAGATGTTTTGTTCTTATTTATGTTCTTAAGAAACGCAACATTTCGTCTTGCTCTGACAATTTTCAGTTTTTAAAATGTCCACGGTGGATCTGCGAAAACGCGTATTTCGTTTCAAAATCTTCCGCTTTCATGTCATTTTATCGAAGGGAAATGAGTCAACATAGAGCCTTCAATTTCCGTAGAATATTCATTTTACGGATAAGAAAGTCAGGGAAGTTCCCAAAAAATGTTGTAGAGTATTTTTTTCTTTTCAAATATGATTATCTTTTTGTCGAAGAAATTAAACATGATTACTTTTATGTTGAACAAATAAAAGACGAAAGAAAGTAAAGACAACGTCTGATGTTGTTAGGCTAACTCCGGTCAAAATGTTAAATCCATCCACCTTGATGCAACTATTCGTGTCGCTAGGATGTCTATCTTGCCTATCGACAAATTGAAGGCGCTTTAACTTTCTGAGCGCTTTCATCGAGCAGCGACATGATAGGCATATGGTGTCTAAGGGCCCTCCCCCAAAGTTGCTAAACGTTGCAGCTGTTATGCCCGCGGATCAGCATGCGGATTATTTAAATGTATAGACAATGCTATAAAGATAGAAGACAAAGAGAAAATAAAGCTATCCTACCGGTAAAATCGGGTAGTTTCAATGGACGAAGGGGGTAATACATTAGCGCCGATCCATGGGAAACCCTTTAGTTAGTCCATCATTTTCCTTCTCTACAATTTAGTATTTATTTGTCCCCATCAATAAGTTGTAGTAACTATTTAATAATTTTAAATTCTTACTTTAAAATAACTAATTCCTCCAACCAATAGTATCGCTCCAGTTTCCAGTCATCTCCTTTATAATTGTGTATTGCTTTGTCTATCAATTTTAATAATCAGCCCGCTTATCTGAAAACCTCTACTGAAATATTCGGTTCGTGCGATCGAAGTTTTTTCCCCGTTTTGTGTACCCCCCCCCCCTCCCCCCAAAAAAAAGGGATGGGAAGACAAAGAGAAGCTAAGAGGGTTTCTGCCGACTCAGACGCGATCATGGGATAATGAGCCCCAGACGGATATACTGAAAGATTAAAATTACTCGAGTGAATAGCTTATGAGGCCCGAAACTTTGACGTAGGAGTGTATCTTGATTTCTATGTGAGCTCTGCTCGGATGATAATCCATGCTCTGCGGGGCTCATCCAGGGATCGGGATACTTACTTGGCGACGGTACGAGGCTTGAAACTTTGTTTCTCGTTGTCGGACGGGACGAGCATGGCTCCCGTCCTAAGGAAAAACGTCGTGAATGTTGCCAAATTTCCTTCACTAAAAATTATAGTTTTGGGGCAATTTATGAATATCTTTTCCTGAAATTTTCAGGAACTTTGAGTGAAATTGCGAACAAAATTATCTGAAAAATTGGAAGAAAAATGTCCATAAGTTTACCGGGGAATTCGTGTTTTATCGGAGGAATTTTGACAACCTCTGAGGGTTCATACGGCGTTTTTCCTTAGCACGGCATCATGGGCTGGGCGAGAACCCGGGGGCTACCCGAAGCGTCGCGTCGCACAGTGAAACGAGTCATGATTATTGAAATTGATGGACAAATCTATAGACTTAAAAGACCAAGGGAAAATGTGGCGACTCGTTAGGTTCAAACGGGAGCTTGCCATAGAGTTCGGGAGAAATTGATGGACTAACTGTAGGGTCTTGCAACCTATCGCCTCCACCAGTGATTTCTTGTTTATCCCATTGTCTTCTTTGTCTATTGCTTTGTCTATCAATTTCAATAATAAGCCTGCCAAAAATACCACCGAATTTTTCTCTAACTTGGAGCAAAAATCTGCAAAGTTTTGGACAGGAACTGTATAGCCGTATTATTCTTGTAAAATATGTTAATTTTTTGCGTCTATTTTTGTAACCTATGGGAACGAAGTTACGTTCTTTTGTCAGTGGGCACGTCATCAAAATTGGTAGACACATGTGTAGACTAAGAAGACAACAGGAAAGTGGAGCGAGCCGATTGGTTGAAACGGGTAACTACCTTTTTTGTCCGTTGCATAGCACCCACTTCCACCGATAGGATCGCTCCATTTCCTCTTTTAATTCTTTGTCTATCACTTGGTCTATTAATGTCAATAATCGGCCGGCTGATCTGATTGCGCCTCAGACACGGAGACAACGTCTTGCAACTTTACGAAGACCCTTAACATATCACGCGTATCCTGTCGCTTCTCCACGAAAGCTTATAGAAAGCCTTAGCGCCTTCAATTTGCATAATAGGCAAGACGGACATCCTAAGAACACGAATAGTTGCATCAAGGCGCCTGACGCCGTCACATTGGGACGGATTTAACCGGAATCAACATGACTACGTCAGACGTTGCCTAGGTTATTCTTTTCGTGTTTAACTTTTTCAATAATAAAGTAATCAACATTTTGAGTTGAAATTTTAGGAATATACACATTCTCCACATGCCGAGGGAATTTTATAAAGAGTTTTAATGTGTTAACTTGTATGTATGTTTCTCTGTTGAATTTTTAAATTGAGAGGAACTTGTGCCACGTCAAGTGCAAGTAGCATAGTCCTTCATTTTCCCCGAGGTCTAATAGAACCATTCGTTTCAATCTGTAAAATCTCTCATCTTGTCTTATTTGTCTCGCTTTGATAATCGATTACATATAATCAGCCAGTGACATAAAATTGTTTATTAAAACAGCAAATTTTGATTACGGAGAGACCAGATTGCTGATTAAACAATTAAATTGTTAGAAAATATGTTCGACTTGTTGGAAATGTACATTTTACAATAGTGGAAAGCTAACTTACGGAGGTGGTTAAATTAGCATTTTTTTTTTTTTTATTGTAGAATCTACAGTGTTTGAACCACAAAATTGTTAACTCAGCAATTTCATTTTTTCCGTGATGTTTATATAAGCTCAATGTATATAAATTTAAAAGAACGCTTCGTAAAAGACTTGCACAAAAACCCAACAAAACCACTTTTTAAACTCGGCGTTTTGTTATTAACAAAGACGTAAGGTTTCATAGTTTTCACACCATTTCCGAGCTCTCCACTGTGCGACGGGTGTTCGGCTGTTCGGCCTCGCCGGGCGCTTATTAAGGCAAAGGGATGGGATCGAATTTTTGAAATACCCCTCTTCCCCACCCCTGGATCTCCGCAGCTAAATGAACGAGACGGTGATTAAAAAAAGAAGTTTAATTAAAGTCTTGGGAGTAGGAGAGAAAGGCGTTTAACTTGATCGTCATTCGCCCGTAATATGAAATCATCCTCGGGGAGGCTTTTGGTATATAGCATATTTTAGGAGTAAGGCTACTCTGCTGTGCGAAGGAAGAACGCCGTGTGAACATTCGGCAGTTGCCAAATTTCCCCAAATAAAATCTTTCTTTTGGACAAAATTCATGCATATTTTTCCTTGACATTTTTGGGTATTTTAGATTATATTGTGTACAAAATGGTCTGAAAATTTAAGAAAATGATATTCAAAATTTTCCCAGTAATTTTGGTTTTTATCGAAGGAAACTTGGCAACGCATGATGGTTCATACGACGTTTTTCCTTAACACAGCAGTACTCCCCGGCCGCTGTGCGGTTCAGCCCCCGTCGGCGCGGCGTCCGGCGCTCAAGGCTTCTATGTCGAATAGCATGCTCGTTGATGGGGTAGCTTGGTCACTTAAATCGTGTGAAATCATTGGGACAATCGTTTGAATAAGGACAGGCTCAATGGAGCATGAATTTCATGCGGCCCGGTTCGGAGGAAAATATGATTGATTTCAGTCGAGCGGTCATGGCTCGAGCATTCAAGCGTGAGGAGGATGATGTGCTACTCTGCCGTGTTAAGGAAAAACGCCGTATGAACCTTCAGGCGTTGCCAAGTTTCCTCCGATAGAAACCGAATTGACTCGGAAAAATTCTGAAAACCATTTTCCAAAATTTTCAGACAATTTGGCACGCAATTTAATCCAAAATATCTGAAAATTTCAAGGAAGAATATGCATGAATGTTGTCAAAAATACATGTTTTATCTAGGAGAAAATTGGCAACTCTCGAACGTTGATAGGGCGTTTTTTCTTAGCACGGCAGCACTAAGCTCTCAACCTCCCACTTGTCATAGATCCACCCGATGCAAAATCCGCTCAACTGAAGACGAAATTTCATCAAGCATGAGTATATCTGCTTCCGAGAGGCTCTCATAATCTTTTTCCGGCTCATCATTATCAATTTTCCTCCCACCACACGATTTAAAACGAGCAGTTTGTATTTACCTCAAAACTCAAAGGTCTGAGCGGGTAGAAACGTTCTGAAAATAGATTTAACTATCCTGAGAGGCACTATAAACAAATGAGTTGAATCAAAAGCGATTTCTTCCAAAGGGCTCGAAACCGTTTGATTGAATCTTTTCCCTTGTGCTGCCTCCGCTCGTAACCGGGCTTAAAATTTCAGCACATACGTGACCATTCACGTGTACCGCGATTTTAGTATCAGGTTTTTGATTCCATGAGAGCAAATACAGGTTGAAAAATGAGCTCATTATGAATTCATCATGATGCAGCTCTCCTATAAAGTGTTGCTAACCTCTTCACCAATCAAAGTAAGAGTCTTGAAAGTTTGCAACACATGTGATTTCTCCATTTAAATTCTTTTGAAAAAGTCAATTCTTAGTGAGACAGCATGTCTTACCTAAAATTGATATTTCCAATGTATTTGAATGGAGACAAAACGTGGTTGCCAACTTGGAAAGTCGTCGATGCGTTTCGATAGTGCGAGCCAAGCTGACGGAGCCTCCAGATGGGATTCTGCGTCTGGAACTCGAGGCAAACGGAGCCGCGGCGTTAAGGGTGGTTTGGGGAGGGTTGCAAGGGGGAGGGGGTTGATTCACTTTGGCGATGGAGCAGAGAGCGTTTCGCCTGCGATTTCAGAGGCGGTAGCGTTCATTTCCGTCGCTGACTCGACTCAACTCAGGGGAGGAGCTGGGAGTCACCCGTCTTGAGGGAGGTCACGGTCGTAAGTCGTGGGGGTCGCGGGGGATGAGAGGGTTGCTCCNGGGGGGGGGGGGGGGTTGCATTCGTGACTGTCGACGTTTTTCTGGCCGATTATCATTCGTCGGGCCCTCAACTCACCGTCAGTCTCCCCGCGCAACAAGTGCAAGGCTGCCAGATTATTTGATTTAATATGGATGCTTTACATGGGTTTAAATGGATCAAAAATCCACTATTTGGCGACAATGAGCAAGTGCATTGTTAGGAGCCCTCGCCAAAACGAGTCTGGCAGGATCATCGCATCTGTTCCGTGCTCCAGACCCGAGGAACAGCGCCGAGCGAGCTTCCATATTTTTCCACATGAACGTATTTCTGCCAAACGGATCTATGTGCATTAAGACATGAGCCCTGAGACCCATTAGAATATATGCAAAACAGGGCTCTCGTCATAATGCACATAGTTCCGTTTGGCAGCAATACGTCCAAGTATCCTCCGGTAAAATAAACATAAAACGAAGCTAAAAACAAAGATGTGCAAATTTGAATTAAATGGAAATAACTACAAAAAAACGTAAATCCAAAAACAATAATTTAGTTAATAATTATAGACGTATTGATGCTAAAAGGAATTATGTTCGCCCGCAGAATCTATGCACAAGGTTCCTGAAGCATGAATGCGCACAGTTAAGTCAGTAAAGTTTTGATTTTTTTTTTGTTAAAATTTTGGCGATTCTTCCGATGAAATTGGAATTGTTGAAACAATACACTAAATCTGAGTAAAATGAATTCACCAGTGGCGTGGTGTGCTTTGCGGTATATCGATTGATCTTCCATTTAAAGCCATGAAAAATGATCGATAAACAGGTTGTTGTTGGTAACCAACACCTTTTCCGATTGGCACCGATTTCCAAATCAATGAGTCACTTGCACTGGTCACAGAATCGTGTTTTGATGGTTAAAGCTTACAGATCAGCAAAAATTAATAAGATTCATCCGTTGTGATGTCAACTTATTATGTCTGGTATGAAAAGAAATGTCGCTCATCGAAAAATACTGTCGACAGTGTCATCCATCACTGCACTGCATACCATGGTTATTTTCACCTTGGTTTCAGCCATGTTTTACGTCCAGCAACCTCAAGGTTGCCAGATAGTATGAGAAAACATGGATATTTTAGGTACATTGCGTTAAATGGGGAATATGCTGAATTTTCAGTGCAATCTGGTATATACCATGAGCAACCTGTGCCAATTTGTGTTTCACAAGTTGATGGAAGTAAAGTTGAAGAAACCATTGTATGCATTACCACGCACGGTTCGTTTCAGAGGGAGGTAAATAAAATAGTGTTGCCCACTCAAAATTCCTTCGGGATCTTGAAGTAGGATGCATACACAGTCATTTAAGCCTAAAATGAAAATATTCTGTCGAGCTCTTCGAAAATAAAATCGATTTTTGTGTTTTTGACGCTAAAATGGCCTTCAAAAACGATCAATGATTCAATTCCGATGGGTTATGCATATGTAAAATGGTACATGTATAATGAAATCTACGTATTTTTGGACCAGGAATCGATTGAGCAGGGTCCCGAATCGGTCCGAAGCTTCATTGACCGAAAAATGGGCCTTTTTGGGAATTTTAGGGATGTTTTGGGCCCATTTTTTCCCAATTTTGTCGTGAGAAAACCTGTGCCGTCATGGGTATTGATTATTAGGTAATTTCGGGCGAGAAGTCGAATGCGCTTGGTCTCGAGTCATTCCGAGGCTCCTTAGGCCGAAAAATTTTTCTCGGCTTGGTTGGGTCAAGATTTTTTGTTTGACCGAAAAAGGAGGGAAAATAGTTATTCTGCATATATAAATATTATAAATCCACAAGAGGAGTTCATTTTTCGAGTCCAAATTTATTCCGTCTCTTCATAAAGCGCATACGATTTCTCGTCAGAAGGTCTTTGAAAAAGAGAAATTGATGTGTACGGCATATTTTCTCGGTCGAAATAAAAATTATTGATAGGAATACCGCTGATACCGCTGGTGGATGTATTCCTTTGGATATCTCGTGATTGATATTGATTTGTTACGTTGCAGCACTAGAAATTGAACTAGATCTCATGATCAGAGAAATATGTATTTGGAAAATTTTTCCAAGTATCATGAAAAAGAAATATTCCTCATACAATCTCGTACAAATCATGCTCACAACCTATGAAATCACAAACAAATGAAAATTACGTTGAAGTTACCTCCGTCCCCCATGTACATGACGTCGAGCTCTTCTAAAGAAAAGTCGAATACGAGTCTCGGAAAAAATCAAAAATATTACCGGACTTGTAGGGCCGAATGAGAGCATCTCCAGGGAAACTTTTCCCGGAAGATATAGTTCTAGTATTTTTGCCGCCAAAATCGATTCCTAAAGTACGGCGTATTTAATTTGGGTCACCCTATAGATAGTGCGCATCCAAAAGCAGGAGCTTCATATTGCATTTAGTGGAACAGCTCTAAGCATTCAATGCTTTATTTAATTGGGAAGTCACTCAGGTGTTTGCAATCCACCTGTCCCGTACAGAAGCTGTTTGCGCATTGTAGCATCCGCTCGTCGCTCACTCACCGCCTAGAGAGGTCAAGTTCATTCTCTTAAACTCTAAAATTTTAAAATTCAATTTTTACAGTAAAAAACAATTGGGCGCACATCCTGCAACTTTTGCGCTTATAAAGTGGTTCAACAACACACCTTTACACCAATATCCTTTTCATCGTGATAACTTTCCTGCCCTTTGTGTGCTTTTTTTTGTCTCCAGAAAAATTGTATTTGTCCGAGTTGGCCTTTCTTCGAAATAAATTCTTCGTATAATACGCCATTATATTCCGAATCCAGATTTTGATGTTAAAAGGGAGCGAGGCTTAGCAGTTCCTCATCGCCAACCACCCTCCGGCAAAAGTATCACAAGCTCCATGCGACGTTTAAAAATTTCCGCCGCCATTTCATTTTTTTACAGAGAAATGTTTAGTTGAATCTGTTTGAAAATTTTACTGAATTTCATAGGCAGCACAAAGTAAATTCAGCTGGATTTTGAAACAAATTCAACCAAAATTTTAAGTACTTGGGCCGGAATGTGACGAAATGTATAAGCTATTCGGCTGAATACCATGAAATTTCTCACCGTGACGTCGTAGTCAGCGTCCTATGCTGCCGTGCTAAGGAAAAACGCTGTACGAACATTCGAGAGTTGCCAAATTTCCTTCTTTAAAATGTTTATTTTTGAGGAAATTCATAAATATTTCTCCTCGAAATTTTCAGGAACGTTGGGTAAAATTGCGAACAAAATTATTTGTATAATTGCAGGATAAATCTTCATAAGTTTACTAGGAAAGTCGTGTTTTATTATAGGAAATTTTGCAACGCCTGAAGGTCTATACGGCGTTTTTCCTTAGCACGGCAGTGTGCGACAGCGCACAGTGCAAGGACGAAACTCGACACGACTCGCAGGGACGGAGAGCGATGCGGCGGTTTTTTCACGGGGCGGTCCCGCTTTTTCAGGGACTTCAATTAGGGCCCGGCAGGTGCTCGCACGGCCGGACAATAGATTCATCACCGCTGCCCCCCCCCCCTCTCCCCCGTCGTGGGAGGAAGGAGCTCTCGAGTGGAGGAAAAACCGCGCAACTGTCATCGCAATCCAAGAGAGATGGCGGTTTTCGGGCGGCGAGGTTGCGAGATTTTCCCGTGCGATTCGCCTGATTTTTTTTTTTTTTTAAACGACGGAGGCGGCACGATGCGGCACGCACAGCGGCGAATTCGAGGCGGAAGTGGAAGCAGCTAATTAATGGAACGCAATGATTGAGCACCCCGCGAGTCGGGTGACCAACGACAAACCAACCCCCACCCCCTAGCGCCCCCCACACCCAACACCACCCGGGTCCGAGCGGGCGGGGGTGGGGTACGGGAGGGGGTTGATCGATCCATTTGTCCGCAATTATCAATCGGCAGCGAGTGATGGAGCGCCTCGTCATAATGATAACGGTGCCTTTAAAATATTCCGCGGGATTAACGGAGGGGTGCGGGGCGATTGGGGAGGGGGGGATTAACCGCGGGCCATTGCCAATCCTGTCACGCGTCTGGCATTACTCGCGATTTACCCCCACCCCCCAGCCCCACTCGCTCCTCGGTCTGAGACCTTGTTCGCTGCGCTGGGAAAGTATCCCTAATAAACAGGACTATCCTGGACTAATTTATCGCAACTTCCGCTTCTTTCCGCCATCTTGAGATTTTACCTGGATCTGGAGGATTGTCCTCTTGCCTTTATCGCGTTCTTCGCCCCACTGCGTCGATGAGCAATACGATATGCTGTCCTTCTCCCCCATTCCAGCGGCGTGGCGTGAATGATCGACTATCGATATTTCTCCATTTGCAACTATGATGAAGAATCGATTCATTAAGGTGTTCGCTGCGAATACCCTGTTTATCGATCCTATTCCATAGGTTTGAATGACATATCTATCGATATATCGCAAAACACGCTACGCCACTGTCCCATTCGTCTTTTGTTTCATTTTTCAGTTGTTTGGGGTTCAGGGTGTGTAGCGTCCGGAAAAATTACTGGTTTTTTGTGGGCGGTCCGGAAGATCTGAAATAATATACGGAAATTGAGAATTTGGAGGTGTCTGGAATCCGATGAATTTCGTGTTTGAGTGGAAACTACTGAGTGAACTGAAGACAAGGAGACCCTTGAACAATCATCAGCGGAGATACGACAAATTGATCTGATATGCTAAAATACATGTGTTTAAATGGGAAATGCCGCCATATGACGTCACCAGGCGGTGCAGTTTCTCACCTTTAAATCTCTTTTTACACTTTTACCCGTTTCAGAAAAAAGTCTGAAAAATACAGCGTTGGCAGCTTGCATAGCACTCTCAGATGGAGCAATAAAACTTTGTTGAAGGAATCCTCCATTTCATAACAAATACTGCAAAAGCAGCTCTTTAAGCACCCTCGGATGCTTGCATGGCTGACCCTTGTACTGCTTCAATACAAAATTTGCGTGCAAATTCTCCATTCTGCATACGGGTCCGAATTTGTCGCTTTTCGCCACGAGTGTCTTTTAAAACAGCCTTGAGAGTATGTCCCTTGAAAATCCCCTGCCTATTGATGCTCAGCGCAGTATTTACCTGCTAGATCGCGGTCATGCAGCCTCTTATTCCTTAGGCCACCTTGAAGTCTCGAATTTCCTGGCTACGTCATTTTTGTCTCGATTTGCGCGTCAAGTTTTGAATTTCTTCACATAAATGTACTGAAAAAGTACTCAGTTTTGCCACTGAAGAGACACTGAAGGTTTCAGGAAATGACGACTTATTTTTTGCCAGCAAGTTTTATTTTATACGCTGACGGTGGTTCTGAAGCCTCGTCGACAGAGACATTATAGTTGAGAGGCCCCGCGCGCGGCGACAATCTAAGCAACATAATTGAGCTAAGTGAAAGTTAAGTTGGGAGGTCAGCGCTGTTTTCCCCTAATGATGGTTAATGGGCAACTTGTTGAGTATAAAATTCCTTAAAGCCTGGACATAAATGCTACCAATGCATTTGTGTTATGAATTAACCTTTCACGAATATTTTTGGATTCCTATAATCTCTACTTATAATTTGAGTGTCAGCTACAGCCCATGACCGGTGCGCGGGCAGTTTGAATGTCCCCAGTGCCCTGCCACGCCGGCTGGAGAACAGTGGATTCTCACATCCGCTCTTTTTACAAATAACATGATTTTCAGTTCATATCTCGCCGAAAAATTGCGTTGCAAGTCTGACCCTTTGCACAGATATTCTTGAGGGTTCCAGAATTCAAAAAAAGCGTTTGCCCAAAAAATGGCGGATGTCAGCGATCGCTATTGTTATATATAATAAGTCCTCATATATCGAGCTCAACTTGCTGCTGCCATTATTTTGATTCACATCGAACTTGATAAAAGTTAGCTAAACCCCCCTTCCTCCTCATACAGTCTGTCGGCGGGGGGGGGGGGCCCCCCCCCCCCCCCCC
>NW_017547207.1:386333-399832 GCF_001854935.1 Bemisia tabaci | reverse complement strand
CCCCCCCCGGAAAGGAAGATTGAGCATTGAGCACTCAACTTTCTCCCCAAGTTCCGCTGTCAGCGCCCACTTGTTCTTGTCCTACTTTTGATTCCTCAATATTGGAACTGATCACAGAATAAATATGGAAAACATGATTTTTTTTTCTTTTTCTCTCCCTCTTGATCGGGATCGCATCTCAGAGCTCATTCCAAGTGGCCGTAGGCTGATGTAGGGCTGTGTCGTTTTTGTGATTTTCGATTTATATGACCGTTCATCCACGGCCAGAAATCCCTCTAAAAACAAAGTATTTAAATCCGAGTTTCCAATTCCATCGTCCAACCAAAAATATAGCCTCCGTGGGATAAAGTCATTTTTTTTTTCAAGGGTTAACTACGGGTTTTACTATCTTAGTCCTCGAGAAGAAGTGTTTCGGAAAAACTCTCGGTGGACCAGACTAAACGCATGCGAACACTAATTGTGCTCGTTTGTCTTTTAGACAGAAAGTATTTAATATCACTTAATTGAAAAATGATTTTACTTTGCAATCATTATTTTTAACATAGACCTTAAAGGGCCCTTCTCTTCTTTTCTCCAGTTTCAAGGGCAATCATTTGCGCAAACGACTCTTAGATTTCGCCAATTCCAAAGATAGCATTTGGAATTTTACCAGGTATACGCGATATAGCTCAATGTATATATTTTAAAGTAAGAAATCCAGAGTTGCCAAGTTGTCCAAGTTGCTTCTGTTCCTGCATGGCAGTGACGATTCTGGAAAGTTGGCAATCATTTTTTTCCTCCATTTAAATATATGTATACCAATCGATTCTTAGTGAGGCAGCTTGCCTCACCTAAAATCGATATTTTCAATGGATTTAAATGAAGGAAAGACAGTATTGCTAACTTGCATAATCGCCATTGCCGCATGGAAACAATCTGTCTCTGAGGCTCAACCTCGGAACGCTGACCTAGACCCCCAGAGTCTTGCGATCCGAAAGCACGTAAGTGCAAAGGAGGCCTCGCGTAAGATGTGCGGTTTTGCTTCGGTTGGCGGGCTGGCGCTCTCACCTGGATCCTCATTAGAGCGACCTGAGCTTCAATCGTGAATTTAAGAGGAAGCCATGACACTTGAGGCCAAGTTTTTAAACTTTAATTAAAAGTTTATTAAGGCTCGCTCCGGCGGCACCCGCGCCCGCCTCGAACAAGAATAGCAGATCCACCGTTGTATTTACAGCCAAGTTACGTCGTTTCTACTCACGGTGTTGTGATAGTGCGCCTTGACAGTTTGGAGGAGGCTTGCGAGCCCCCTCAGGCTCAGCCAACTTGCCAGACTGTCATAATTTTACAATCGAATCACGTGCGAAAAATTCTAATTTTTCCGCACATTCTGGCGAATACCCACGTGCACCGTTGTCTATTCGTGTAAAAATTTGCGTATATCTTACATGGATTCTCATTCGGAAAAATCGTGTATTGAATGCACAATTTGGGCGTTATTTTTAAGTGAGGGTGCTGCATATTTTATTGCGTGGGTCGAGTCTCGCGGAGGAAATGTATGATTTTTGAGGGGATTTAGCAATAATGCGGTGAGATATTTCGCTGCCGCTCATGAGCACTCGAAAATGGCGGGCTCTCCTCGTCTTCCCTTAATTGGACAGCCTTCCCGGCCCCGGCCCCACCCCCGGCCCCAGCCCGACTCCGGGGAAAAAGTCCGTCTGCCGCTGCATTCTTAGCACGAGTGGTCCTTGCTCCTTCCCCTCACAGTGTCTCTAGCCCTCACTTCCTCAAAGAAAGAAGCCATCGCACCCAGTACACTATTTTAAATTTTTCATGGACGACTGCTCTCAAAAAATCGCCTTTTCCCCTATTTTTTACTCGTAGGAAATGTTAATTATCTTCTCTGTGTAATATTTATTCCTCTCACCCCCCACCCCCTCCTTAGCGGCGCCAACCACCTGTTTCCACCGGGATTCCATCCAGTATTTCTGGTTATTTTTGCTTGATCGCATTATTCAATTCTAGTGTACTCCTTTCACACTATAGGGTAAACGGCCAAACTCCAAGATGGCGTTTGGTGGGTTCAAACAAGATTTATTCATTATATAAAACTCTCTCCAAAAATTTCCCCGTTTAAAGATGCGGCCCCCAAAGTTTCCGAGAAAAGCATCCGTAATTTAGTCCCGAAGCGTGCACGGGCCATCTACCCTACCGGCGGCGATGCGGCGCGGCCGCTCTGCCGTCCCAAGGAAAAATGCCGTATGAACCTCCAGGCGTTGCCAAATTTCCAATGGCAAATCACTTATTTTCAGGAAAATTTTTGAATATTTTCCCGCCAATTTCTCGGATAATTTTGTTTGTAATTTGATCTAAAGTCTCTGATAATTTTTAGGAAAAATATTCATAATTTTCCTCAAAATGAAACATTTTATCCAAGGAAACTTGGCAACTCTCGAATGTTCATACGGCGTTCTTCCTTAGCACGGCAGTGCTGTCTTCCATCACGTGTGTTGAGGCTCTCCTTACGTAAGAGCTACAGGGGAGGAAGAGAGGGGGAGGGGGGGCGTGGAGGGAAAGAGTGATGTGCTCCTCCTGGACGACAAAAAAACCCGTGGCGCAAATGAGTCCGCGCCGGGAGAATATGTGACAGGGCTCTCCTCGATTCTGTCGTAGGAAGAATAAAGAATGCGAGCGGCTCGAGAGGCTCCCCGGATTATATCCCTTCGTCTTCCTTGTCTTCGTCCTACGTGTCCCTCGAGGGATCTCCACCAAGTTTGGAAGCTTTTCCTTTCACGTCTCTCTTTTTTTTCTTCTTTTTTCTTCATTACACACTTTACTATCATCCGATACTCCTCCGTCCCGGCTCTGTTACTTTAAAAGGGCTCTAGAAAAACAATTCTTTTCTGTCCAAGCCTAGACCCAGATTGCCTTCTCATGCGCCATTTTCTACCTCACATGCCAAGAGGAGAGACAATATATTTTCCAGACCCCACGCTCGTATCTAACCTATAGTGTAAAAGTCACTTGCGGGAGTCAACGCTAATATTCGCCTCATGAAAACTCTCTGGCGAGTATGAAGCATTGAGTAATTGATTTAGCAAATTGATTTCGCCAAAACTCACCTAGCAAAGTCCTTAACCGGACATTCATCAATCATCATCATCAGCCAAATATCTCATTTGTGCTGAGCAAGTGGCTCATCAACCATCACTTAGCGAAATACAGCGTTGACTCACGAATTTAACTTTTGCTTCAACCCATTACATCGCTCAGATCTTTAAAATACATAAAGTATCAAAATATAAAAATATCCTCAAAACATACAGCGGCTGTCGACAGGAAGTAGTCTCTAGCTTAGCCAGCTGTATGCACAGTAACTTACGGAGGACTGCAAAACGAGTCTTAGAGAGCGCTGAGCGCCCTCTGAGGGGGCTGGGCCGCTTAGCCAGGGCTGTAGCTTCCTAGTAAGCTGATACAATTTTTTTTTTAATCTCCAAATGTATTGACTCCTTAAATAAGAAGTTATGAAAATTGACCTTGTTACACAAGAAACTACAATGTGATATTAAGTTTTGAATCTGGTTTTTGTTACAGGACAGACGCAGAGGCCGTGAATATTTTGGCGGGGAGTATGAGTTAGGAGGGTGCTAAAGAGAAAGAGAGAAAGAGAGAGGGGGAGAGAGAAAGGGAGAAAATTGAGAGAGTGAGACTGGGCATGCTGCCGCTGGGGATTTAGTTTTCTCGGTGAGGATGGCGTCTTGCCCTGGTGGGGGTCCGGCTTCGGGCCCCGGTGAAAGCGGGGAGGAGCCCCGGAAAGAGGGCGCCGAGGGGGAGAGGGAGAGAGAGAGGGAGAGGGAAAGGGAAAGGGAAAGGGAAAGGGAGAAGGAGAAGGGGACGCGGACCCCGACGACTGCCCCAGGGACACCGACTCGGAGGCCGAGGGCGCCCGCCCCCCTCCCGGAGAGCGCCAAGTTCATCCTCGATGGCAACGTCTACACCGTAGGTTAGTACACAAACACTCATATTTGGACGGAGTTAAACAGAAAGGAACCAAGCCACATCGGGATCGAACCGAAAAAAAGAGCTTTAAAGTTTGGCTCCTGCATAAGACTCAATGTAAAAGATAAACTTTGAGTTCAATTTCTGCAAAATTTGCTCCAACAAAAACTTTGAATTTTTGGCGATAGATAGTAGAGCAGTGGTTGAGTTCAAAACCACTCATAACTCAATTTTTTACAAAATGTGGGTTGGTTCCTTTCTGCTTAACTCAGTCCATTTTTAACTAATCATGTCCTAATTGGACGTATTTCTATGAAACAGAGCTATGTGCAGGTAAGAAATATGGGGTGTACTTTAGAAGGCTGCGTAAGAGATACTGTGGTCAGCGGGCGTGATTCCTTTTCATGAACTGGACAAGCGGGATTTTAAATTGAGCAAAGAGATCTATGTGCCAAGTGAATATGGGATATATGAGCCGCGGGCATGGGACGAGAGCGTTGTGGACAAGGCTCATGGGTTAAAGCCGAGGAGCTACGAGGAGCCCCGACCGAGGAGCCGCATCCGTTTCCGTTGATGTCACTGGCGCTTTATTATTCTCATTCACTCCTACGGCCAGAGAACTGATGAGCACACCCCACCTTTCTAAAACCTCCACATGAATCTGTTTGATAGAAATACGTCCAATTCAATTACTTCAAATTTAAATGTTGAGAAAGTTTTCTCTCTTGCATGGCATAAGAAAAGGAGGTGGTCGCAGCTTGGAGATTTGTTTACCCCGTGACGAACATCATTGCAGGATCGTGTCAATGTTCCAGCTAAATTTCAAGTATGAAAAACATACTAATATGTCCGTTTTTCTTTCTTCGTTCCACTCAAAATATAATTTCAAACATTTAATGTTAAATACATTTTTTCCATAAACGACACCAAAAAAACTTAAAACACTTAAAAAACGCACATTTATTACGCGGATTGTGAAGTCAGGTGTGTATCTCAGACTTTTCCGAAGCGCTCATTGTGATTTTTGAGCCATTTTCTATGAGAGCCAACTCCTCTTTTTGCCTTAGCATGAAGTCCGCATCAGGCCCATGAAAAGGAAGTTTCTTTCTTTTTTAATTTTTCTCGATCCAGATTGTGATCATATTCACAATCATCCCTAGTTAAAAAAAACTGCCCTCCGAGGACGAAAATTATAAAGACGATCTCGCGGAGAACGATTTATTATTACTAGGGATGATTGTAAACACGAGCACAATCTAGTCTTTCAGACCAGCGGTGCTAATCTCAGATAAAAGAATTTAGAGGGTGTCCTAAGCGCCAGTGGTATGAACCCGCAAACATTTTCTGCAGCAATTTTCATTGTGAAACTTTGATACGCCGTGCGACTATGCAGAGAATTTATGACGGTGCACTTGGCTCTGGCGGGTTGGAGGATCCGGTGCGGTGCTTTTAGTGCCATTGTCGATTTTCGCATCGGAACTTTATCGATGGCACTAATAGCGAGTGTCCAATTCATCAGAGACGAAACAGCGGTAAAGTCTCGTGAATAAAATAAACGGCAGCTAATGTCATAATTTGCGGTCTGTTTTCATTATGAAAATCCGCTGGGGCTCACGCTAGCGTCCGCTCAAATCGTCGTCCCTCCGACGTAACGCCATATCTCTATTCCCACGTGAGCCGTGGAAAGCATGCAGTTGTATGGACGGCAGGGCTCGTGAGAAAAAGCAGGTGCGCTTTTACGTCGAAAGAGCGACGAAATGTCCGTTTTAAACGGGTAAGACCGCTTGGCGCTTGGCTCGAACAACGCGGAGCACTGTGGAACGAAGCATTCGAAGAAGTTGGACACAAAAAGTTCCCCCTAAGACTATAGATATTCATGTTTATTTCGTAACTTTTCAAATTTTAAGTTGTGAATCTTAAAGAGAATTTCACGAAATAACCAATGGCCGATCCGTCGCCCTTCCATGTTAGGTATTGACGAAGATATGGGCTTTCAAAGTTTTCGTATCGTATGTCCGACCTCTCCCATCGATTCCCCCCATTACGAGCTGAATATTGAAATTTAATCAAAGAGATATAGACAAAGAGGACGACGGGAAAATGGAGCAAGCTTGTTGGTCGAGAGGGGTAGTTCGTAAAGAAAAAGAAAGGGAAATGATGGACCCTGGCTGATTCTTGAAATTGATAGAAAGAGGGATAAACATAGAAGACGATAGAAAAATGCAGCGATCCTTTTGGTTAAGAAAGATGGTTCTTATTGACAGAGGGAGAAAATGATGATCCCTATCCATACGGTCTGTCATGGGTTGCCGATATTAGTTTATTACTTCTTCCATTGCAACCACCCACTTCCACCAATAGGATTGCTTCATTTTCTCCGTGCCGTTTCTCTCCGTCGCTTTGCCTATCTATTTAAATATTGAGCCCACTGTGCAGCGCGGCAGTATTATAACCCATGATTCCCAACATCTCTGCACCATCCGTCGCTTTGCTTCCGCTGAAATTCAGCCAGACACGGCCAGCACACTGCGGCGAATATTTCAACATTTCGCCTCTCCTCCCCGTACTGCATGCGCTCAGCTTTGAGCATCAATGTTTCATTCATGAATAGTGTTGCCGATCCTGCAGTTCGAAAATCTAAAACTCTCGTGATTATCAGCCCATGCCTGAATTAAGGAAGCTTACAAAAAGACGTGAATGAAACATTTAAATATAATATTTTTCGTCATATCTTGGAAAAATTATATAAGATTTTAAGGTGTCCATGTTCGTTTACCCGTGCAAAATAGGAATCGAAAAAGTTGCAACGTCGCAAATTAAGGTATGAATATTTCTTGCCTCATCGTCGGTAATGATTAAATGTGTGACTGTGGACGCGCTAGAGTGTAATATCAGCGGAAATCGCGATCTTCTGCCATCAAGTCGAAGCGGCACTGTTCAAGGGGCTCTGAGCAACTATTACACCTCTGAAGTATTGCACAGTATCAGACGAAATTGAAGGCGCTCGAACACTTGTAAATTGACTGGTCTCGTTTACCTCGGCAGAATGTAACTGATCGCATGATGTGCAGCCTCTGTTCCATCGATCTTTGTGAAACCTGGGGTCTGGAGATATTTTTTCACAGGAAAATTGAATTTCAACTACAATTTTTTGAATTTGAAAATCTAAAAAGGTGAATGCGACGTAAAATGCTATGTCGGCTCCTGTTCGATCGATTTTTGTGAAACTATGTGCCGGGAATATGTTTTTAAGTAAAAGCCAAATTTTTCGTCAAATTTTGAAAATTCAAGCGTGCAAGATGGCGGAAGTGGCCAAGAATGTTATCTTGGCGAGGCGCTTTTAAAAATACCCGACTTCGCAATCAAGATATCTATTATTTTCTGCATATTTTTAAAATTGTTGCACTATTAGCTAATTTAGACTTCGTCATCGGCGCGTTCTTCAAATTGTTTCCGTTGAAACAGCTTGTTTATTTCTTTGTGTTTTTATTTTTTTTCCTTTCCTCGGAGGAATTTAATCAAAGTTAGTAAGCTCTGCGTCATAGACACAAAAGAGTAAACGCGAGTTGATAAAACACCGACTGTCACTTAGTTTATTTCGGCGCTTTTTCAACTCTTCTCGCCCGTTTTCTAGCAGGCCTATAAAGTTCAAATCCGGTTTCGATCGCTGAAAGGTTCCTGCTCATATTTACTTTCCCCTTCTCAAAGAATTAAAAAGAAAACATTTCACGACTCAGAATTTTTAGGGCCTGTTTGTTGTGCGGGCCTCCTAAACTTTCAGTTTCGGTCGGGCGATTCGGTAAACCTCAAATATTCGGGTTCGATCTTAAAAAAGATCCCTAAGAAAATGGGCCCACGGCGGATAATTTTTTTAAGAAGTTAATTTGGAGCATTTTTGACGCACACTACGTGATAAGAAAAGTGGAAAATTAGGCCAAAAATGCATCATTATGAACCTTTGGTGACTTAAAATGACCACTTTTGAAAATTATAAATGCAAACATTTGGATTCTCTTCCAAGCGAATGTGTTGGAAAATAAGTTTGAAAACTGCTGAAATGAAATAAGATTCATACTTTATTGAAGTTTTTCTGAGGATAAATTATCACACTAATTTTAATTCAACAGAAAGACAAAATTAGAATAAGATGATGGATGTAATCAAACATTTGAAGACGACAAGATTCAGCCTGCGAGTTGCAAGAACGAAAGTCTCCATTCGAACTTTTATTTCGCGCCGATTTCGATTTTAGTCCATCGACAAAATTAAAAATGACTATTAAGGGATTCAATGATCTTAGACTACCTTTCTATGTACTAATTGTACCAGGACAGCCGAAGATATCCAGTCTTTTTTGAACTATCAGATTTCAAAGTAAAATTCAACTTATTTATTCACCAGGAGTAACCGAGCAAAGAAGAAAAAAACGTAGGTAAAATGCAATGAAAAACAAATTATTAAGAGGAATGGGATGCAGTGCAAGTCTCACAGTCTTTTGCGCTTACATGTTAAATCTAGCCCTAGAAAGCCTTTGGATCTTTTAGTTGTGTGCTTAATCAGTGCGAAGGTGGTTTCATTTTTAAACGAAGAAAAAACTTGAACCGACCATTTTTTCCAGGGTTAACAGTCCATCGTATTTCAGCTTATTCTCTTTTTCATTCTTCTTTTTTTAGTAAAGTGGTAAAAGTAACATATAACTCCCTGTACACACGGATACGTGTCCTGCATCATTGGAAATTGAAGGCGTTTGAACTTCGTGTGCTCTCTCCGTGTCTTTCAAATTACAATGTTCAAGGCTTGAAACTGTCAAATCGTAGTGCATCTTTACACCCGCAACTGGCACAGCAATGAAATAAACCCCTCACATTTGGACGTCATTCTATTAAAGCAAACTATGTGCAGGTGGGAGCGATGGAATGTGCTCGTTAGTGCTTGAGTCATAAGAATGAATGGGAATGATAAAGCGCCAGTGACGTAGCCGCCGCTTCAGTAGCCAGCTCATGAGCCCTGAGCACAATGCTCTTGACACATGCCCACGGTTCATGAGTCTTGCATTCAGTTCGCACACAGTTCCGTTTGCTGAATTAGAAATGCTGGATTTTACATTTTGTCAAACGGAACTATGTGCACACTCCATGAGCCGTGAGCATGTGTCAAGAACGTTGCGCACAGGGCTCATGAGTTGAAGACGACGAATGGCTACCGAAGCGGCGGCTACGTCATTGGCGCTTTATCATCCCCATCCATTCTTATGGCCCAAGCACTAGCGAGCACACCCCATCTTTCCCACCTGCACAAAGTTCTGTTTGATAGAAATACGTCCAACTTATCCTTCAGAAGACTAGAGAGGGCTCCTTTCAGAAATCTGAAAATCCGATTTTTCAAACCAACTCGAAGAAAAGAGCTCCTGTGAAAATTTCGCGTCTGTGGGCGTCTACACGAATAATAATGTATTCAAAGCGGTGGGCACCAGGAAAGTTCCTCATCCTTTATGAAACTGTTGAATCTAAATGCGCTCGGACCGTCGTGAAAGTATAATCCGATAAACGACTCGGCCGCATCCGCGGAGATACCGCCATCGCTCCTCAGACCGGAGATCGTACCTCGATTTCCACGTGAGCCCTGCTTCCCATAAACGTCCATGCCTCTCAGGGCTTACGCGGTAGTAGATATGCGCTCTTGCGTCCAGAGGAGCGACGATACGCGTGCGGTGTAAAAACGCTTTGGGGGAAAAATTACGGGCGGCCTTATGAAAGGGATTCACTGCCGGGATGAAAGCTGTTGGCTAAACGTTTGCATAAAACTCGAGCTTCTACCCCAGAAGCGGGGAGGGGTGTTGGGGGCGGGGGGCAGGGGGCCCCGGGTCGAGTAGAAAGGAATCGTGAAGACCTCCGTAAGAAAATAATCCGCCTACAAAAGCTTCTCGGCGACGATACAATAGAAAGTAAATGTCGTCGTCCCCTCAAAGTGCTCGTACGTTTTTATGTCTGTCGCCTGGGAAACACGCCAGATAAGTCGCAACGAATCGATGAATTAATAAAAGTCGAACGCGGTTTATGTTTGGACCATTATCAGCTTAACTCTATTTCAAGTCGCCTAATTTATTCTTTTTTGTTATTGTTTTACCGAGACATGAGCTGCATTACGGCATGAAATTTCGTAAGGATAGTTTTCAAAAATGAAAAAAAAAATTAAGATATTGAATTTTTCAGCTCCAGATAAGAAAAGTCGCAACGAATCGGTGAATTAAAAAAAGTCAAACGCGGTTTTTCGTTCGGACCATAATCAGCTTAACTGCATTGTAAGTCGCCTAATTTCCTCTGTTTCGTTATTGTTTTCTCGAGACATGAGCTGGATTCCGGCATAAAATTTCGTAAGGATAGTGTACGTTATAAAAATAAAAATAGGAAATTTTAAAATATTGCATTTTGTAGCTCGAGAGGAAATTGTGGGGAACGGGAAATGAAATTAGGCTTATCTTGATTACTTCTATCGTTCGAAGGCTGCCGTTGCATTTGCTACAGGAAAATATTCACATTTTGATGTGCGAATGAGTGATGGGACCACTTTGTTTTTAAAATGAGAAGGATCTATTTTATATATTTGTAAATGCACCAAACTCTAGTATGCTTCAATTTTGCCATTGAAACCGGAGAATCATATCTCACAGGTCTCCTGTCTCATTCCATCTTTTCAAAAGACAAAAATAGCCGTCGTTTTGTTCGAACTCCGTGCGCTTTATCAGGATTGTTCTTTGAAAATTTCATGCTCTAATGTCAAAAATAATTTTACAAAAAGTGGAAAAAAAAAACTTAAATCTACTAGTCAGGTAAAAAAAAGTCTTGTCTTATGAGCCACTTACTGTTCCTCATGGAGGAGATATGTGTGCGAGAAAAGTGGTTATCTGCCTCTAGATTGTTGGTGACAATGACAGAGACGTCGATAACGCAATAAATGAGAAGAGTACTGATATCATTAGTGATGTCATTAGGTTAAGACCTGAGCCTCCCTTGGATAACCAAAAGCACGTAGCGGCGAGCCATTGTGAAAGCCTTGAAAGCTTGTCGGAGAGTAGAGCCGCATCATGCCTACGTGGATAGACATTATACGAAGAAAGAGTCAAAGCACCGTGTACCCATATCGCTTTCCCTGAAAAATTCCAAACCCGCGAAACAAGTTTCAATATCAACGTCCACATGGGAAAATTGAGTTGATAATAATTTGACGAATTTAACCAAAAATAGCCGATAGCTGGATGTTACATTTCCTGATTTCCTCTCGTCTTTCTTTTTTTACTGTGGTAACTTAACAACATAAAGCTACGGGATTTTACCTAAATATCCCCTCTGCAGGTCGATTGTTGAATTTGATGGACAAAGTTCTGATTGGCCGGCGGTGCGGTTTGGACTCATCGATGGATATTGCACCTGCATATGTATGTGAAAGAACCGGCAAAATTCAGCCTCAGGCTTTTGCTCAGGGACTGTTGCAGTGAGATATTCGACCAGTTACTACTTCACCTACTACTATTATTACTTTAAGCTAGTGGGTATAAGTCAAGATTTTATTGTTGGAGTCCGGAAAGGAAAAGCCAGCACAGTTCCCACGGTAGGAATGGAGGGCCTCCCTTTGTCCCTGCTTCTGCTGGACTTTGCAGATTTTCCGGAGCTTTAGACACAATGAATGCGGCTTTGATTCCAGTTACTTGTACTCGGTCTTGATGTTTCGGAAGCGAATCCATCTCGGAACCAAGAAAGAGCGGACACAGCAGGAAAGAAATGATCAGACATTTGGAGGTTGTCGCTTTCAGACGCCCATTACAAATGACCCCAGGCGGAACAACGGCGTCGCGACGCAACGCATTGTTGTCGGGTATCAGTAGCCTGGCGTCTTTTGCCATGTATCCATTGATCTCCCATTAAAACCCATGGAAAAGGATCAGGACAGGACCGGACAGGGTCTTCGCAACCAACACCTTACGAATTGATTCTTTACCATAGTCTCAAATGAGGAAAGATGGGAAATCTAAGTTTTTTCCGACTCCCTCGAAAGTTTCTCAGTGAAAACTATGTAATTCTTTAGATATGAATATTGTTTTTTTCTACATCTTTCAGCCAATTCTGTGGCGCATATTCAATTTTTCAACTCCAAAAGCGCTCTTGATGTTTGAAGTATCCGGCCAATGAAAGCAATTCTATCATTATGTTGATTTGAATATTCAAATAAGCCATTCAAGAGGTCAATTACGGCATCTCAAGTGCAATGACATAAACCATAATAACAATACTTAGGTCCCTAAAATGTTCGTAAAATTGGAACATGGAATGGTCTTTAAACGGTAGAAGGGGAGTTTCCCTATTTAAGGAATAAATTCTCTCTCCTTAATTTTTACATACATTTTTCATTTCCTGGTGAAACCCAGGTGTTCACGGTTATTTCCGGTTCTGGATACAATCATCATAAACCTACGCATGTAAAATATCCGCATTAAATGGCACAGCCTGGCAATCTGTACGCAGAGGCATGTAATGGGATTCGAATAGCCCGGCAAACGGAACATGATACGACGGGAGGGTTGGGGGAGAGAGGAGGGCGCCCCTTAATTCCTCAACAGTTGTTTCATATCGGCCGCGACCGGCCATCAATTGCGAGAGGTGCATTTGAAAGAGATTTGTGATGCGGCTCCCCCCCCCCCTTCCCACGCCCTACTGCCGGGATTCGCTTCGTGACGTGACGTCATAGCATTCATGACGTCACAACAACGTCGTCGCTCTCCATCGATCCGACGGTCGGGTCGTCTCCAAGCTGGCGGTATTTCATGGACTCTCAGGTTGTGAAATTTCACCGGAATTTCTCCGTCGTCCCTCCAGTGGGCCGATCATTGAAATTGATAGGCAAAGCTATAGACAAAGATGACAAAAGGGATATAGAGGGAACCTATTGGTGGAAGCTGGTGGTTGCAATGGGCAAAGGCAATGGGTAATAGAATAACTAACGGCAACCCACGAGAAAGCCAATTGTTAGTCCATCATTTTCTCCCTCAGTCCACAAGAACCACACATTTCAACCAATAGGATCGCTCCACACCCTCTATATCTTCTTTGTCTATAGCTTTGTCTATCAATTTCACAGTGGCGTGGCGTCCATAGGTTCGCAGTGTTCGCCGAACACCCTAAAATATTTTGAGACAATTGATAAATTATGGCTAACAATGTGGGAAACAATACAGAATAGTAGACCGCAAATAATTATCGGGAGATTTTCTTCCGACGTCGATATGCGGCGTGGCGGAGAGAAAGAATCCTGAGACGCGGGGTCCGCGAGGGGCCACCGATCCTGGATGAGAGTGAGAGGGGAACGGGCGGGGCGAGCTGCCCACTTCGGTGAGAAGAGAGAACCTCGGTGCAATGATGAAGAAGGGTCGGTAGACGAGAGAGCGGGAAGCACCGGCGCGGAGGACAGAGCGCAGCGGGAGCATTGAGTTCGGCCGACAAGTGCGGACCGCGCTCGCGAAGTGAACATAG